>SMOI01000010.1:28559-40292 GCA_008000375.1 Poteriospumella lacustris
CGTGTCAAGGCCGCGCCGGTGTTGCCCCATCCGTTTTTACAAGAATTTGGCCACAATGCCATCCCACACATCACCTTGTGGACCGCTGATGGCGCCGAAGCTGTTGAATCCAATGCAATGCTGGCGAACACCGCAGGGTTGACCAGTGAACCCCACGTGCGACGATACCGCGGCATCGTCTCGTTCGTGATCAAATGAAGATAGCGCACCGTTCTTGTTGAGATTTATTCTGTAGTTATCCCTGTACAATTTGTGTATCATTCCGTCGTTACAAACCAACGTCTGTGTGGAAATCGCGTGTGCATTGAAGTTATAGAATCGAGATCGATGGGAGAGTTGGCCACACCTGTGGCAACCGTACAGCGCACTTACTGTGGGGGAGCTACTAGTACAATACTCTGCTGACGAGGGGGTTAATGTCATGGAAGGGAGGGAGAATGGAAGAAAAGGAGAAAAACAACTGGAACAACCATCGCGGGCGATCACCACCCAAATGGAACAAAACTGATACCCCACACGCACACAACTGAAGAGACAACAGCGTGCATACAGAGCGATGATGATGTAGAAGGGAAGCGGGGAAAGAAGCAGACCAATAACGTGTTTGGAGAATGAGAACTCCGTGTGAAAAATTTGACAGGCAAGATATGTTATCGGTCGATTATAAGCTTCCATGTGGGAGGCACGGCGGCCCTTTTCGCCCCTTAGACCCCTGCGTGAACCTAATCGTTCTGTATCAATGGGGTCTAATCTGGTGACGCATTGAGTTCCATGGCGAAATGACTCACTGCTACGTCAGCAATAACGTCTGTTTTCAACTCATGTCACAACGAGAACAGCTTCATATTCAAGAAATATTTGATATACTGTAAATAGCGCAAATCCACTCTAATTATAAATGAGGTTAATTGTATAAGGTGGTACGCTGCCAGGTGGACGACTGGACATCTCTTCGGCGACATCGGAGGCTGGCATGTTCCATCGTTCGAGGTTTTACATAGCACAGCCCCGCTGTAAACACTGGCAATCAAATATTCACGAGTTGTCAACGGTTACATCACTTAGTGGGCCCTTGGCATAAATGTTACGAAAACTACTGGTATTATTGATGTTACTGCGTCTGACGTCGGGATAGGATGGCGTTGCGAAGGTTGCTGGGGTGGTTTGTCGTCTTTTTTCCAATGGATCTGATGGTGACCGGGGAACTAAAAGATAAAAGACGCTTCGATCTCGTTGGACATCTGCGTGGGGTTCGTGAAGACATCAGCAAAGCGCGAGATGGGTTGGTTCAGTGCGGATGGTCTCGTTGGCAATTTCTTCGCCAAAGATATCAGCTTCTTGAAGTCCTCATCGTGCCTCTTCTTGCGGCGTTTCTTTTTTGGCGTCTTGTCAGTGTCTCCCTCCTTCATCTTCGAGAGCCGTCGCGACGAGCAAGCGTCGTCCAGAGCCTGCTTCACGTCTCTCTGGTCATCGGAAAACGTCAACGTGGCGAAGATCAACATCACCAGCAACTTCGGACGGGCTTCGTCGTCGATGGTTTTGTCTTTCGTCAGCTGACGGCAGATGTCGTCCTCGACCTTCATCAGTCGCGTGATGGCCGTGTTCCAGACGAGGCTGGCGTCGCTCGTGAGCAAGTGTGAGCCGTCCAAGACACTCAACAACGATTTCGCGTTCTCGCACAGTTTTTCAGCATGTAGCGGCACCGTTGTCAGCAGTAGCATCTGCAGCAGACACTGCAGGCGCCATCGGACGACCGCAGTGGGCCACCTGAGGCTGCGAAGGAAAGCCACGACCAGTTCCTCCTGCTGCACCTGAATGGGCGTGTTCCTTGAAACGTCGACGATGCCGCTGAGTTCGTCGACGAACTGGCTTATATTGCGAATGGTTTCCTCCCTGTCGGCGCTACTGTCGGCGCTGAGCAGCACTCGAAGGAGACCCTCCTGGTGGCTGTCCGCAGCGTCTGGGGAGGCGCTGCTGCCATTCTCGCAGCCCAGAAGGGCGAGACGCAGCAGAGACCACTCGTCGTGCTGACCGGCTCCATTGATGCGCGCGTACACCTCACCGACCAGCTTCACTAGGCCGTGCGCATCCGACGAGCTGGAGAGCTTTCGGTGTTTCGTGAGCAGCCGGACGAGATTGTGCTGGTGCCGTCGCTGCGCTGCTCCTTTAGCGACCGAGAGAAGTCCGCACAGTAGGACGTCTCGCTCGGCATAGGCGTTCGCCGCCTCGGCCTGAGTCGACGGCGTTGACGAGGAGGTGGCTTCGACTGCAGAGGCCGCCGTGGTGCCAACCGTAAGGGGCGCTATTCGACCGCTTTCGGCAGATGCGAGCGGTTGACTATCGCCTCTGTTCGGCAGTTCGACCTTGAGCCTCGAGAAGAACGCATCCAACCGCCGCTGCTCTGCGGGCTCATCGACGAACAGCACTGTGCCGAGCAGCAAGTAGCCCAACAGTGTCTGCCGTCTCACACTGTCGCCAATGTGGCCTTCGAACAGCGATATAACAACTCTCCATATTGACAACTGGTCCGCTTCTCTGGGTTCCTTTTTCTGCATGCGTTCAAAGAGGTTGATCAGTTCATCCAGGACATTCTTTATGGACGATTCCTCTTCGAATGCGCTCACCACCGCGATGGCCACCAAGCACTCTTGGCTGACGCCGTTGATCACCCTCTTCACTTCGTCAAGCTTCTGGGTCTTGATTTTCTTCGCCAACATCGCCTTCACCGCCTCGGAGGCAGCCGCTCCCCCCGCCATTGTCGCATCCAGCAACGGTTTCCATGGAGAATCGCCTGGTGATTGCTCTGTGGCGGGTAGCCGTCGCCTTCGTAATATATCACACAGGACCGTGTAGACGTTTGACGCCTGCTCGGAGGAAGATATCGTAAGTCTCAGGGCCTCGATGAGCGTGTACTGACGCTTTCGCACCTGCTGTCGCTGGCAGATTGCCAGCACGTTGCACAGGAAGTGATCCAGGTCGTTCGAGCAGTCGTTGCGGTCGCGGACGAAGGGCAGAAAGGACTCAACTAGCCACTTCTTCGACGAGATCTTCGGTAGTTTGATCTTCGTCGCGTCCGTAGCGGCAGGGCTTGGCGAGGGGTGGACCATAATCAGCGGTCGTCGAGGCATAGTAAATGGCGGTTCACTGCGCGCACATTTCGATAAAAATTCGTCTCGCCGTGTACGTTCCACTGGATCAGCGCCAACGGCAAAGGTGGCCAACAGCAGGAAGAGCAGACCCTGTCTTCGGTTCTTGGTAGAACGCAATTGCTCGAGTATTTCCTCCTCTACTGCGAGCAGTTCTGCTTCGTCATAAGTCGCTGTGGAAGACAGAAGCTGCATCGATCTCTGGCTGAGGTCAGTGATCTTGTCTGCAGGAGCCCTCACCATCGCCAGTAATGTGCCCACAGCGACGTGCCGCGGACGGAAATACGTCGTCGATGAAGCGCATTCTTGGAGCAGTTGATCGACAACCTGGCGGTCGACCTGAGGGTCGACAGCGATGACCTCGTCGATGAGGGCTGTACGCCGCTCCATCGTTTCTTCTTCAGTCAGTGACTTTTTTACTGTTCCTTGTATCCAGTGCAACAGCGCGCCTTCGAAGGATTGCGAAGGGGGCGTTTTAGTAACAACACGTCTCATGGCCCGCACTGCAACCGCCTGTAAAGGCTTGGACGACTCGGATAGTTCATTGATAATTTGGTGTTGGCGGTCTCTCACCACTGGATCCCTCGAAATGGCCAACAAGTTGCAGACGGTGTAGTCCCATCCGTACTCCTCCGTCTCGCTTGTGCGCTTCAGTGACGGCAAGGCAGATTGCATCAACAGACGGCCCGATAGGTGCCCAACGAACGCGTCAAGACGCTCCCGTTCAGCTGGACGTGGCAGCGCCAAGGTGGCCAACAACATGCGCAGGATCAGATCTTGCCGCTGTTTAACTTCGTCTTTAAAAGAACTGCTGGCCAGTACCTGGGCAAGAATCACAGCCTCGCCGGTGGACCACTGCTTCACATTCGCTCTCTTCAGCGTCAAACTGCGGAGAAGCGTGTCCATATTGACCAGTACATCCTCCCACAACTTCCTCACTTCATCGGTCACCACAAGTTTCGAAATCGCCACGGTTACGAGAAGCATGGACAATGCACACGCTCGACGTCGTCGACCAATGATGGGCAACGCCGCAACGCAAAGGTTGAGAAATCTTTGTTGGCGCCGAAAGATTCTCTCATCCGCATTTCGGGTGTTCGCCAATGCCAACTCAAAACGACATTTAGCAGTCGGGAGAGTTGATTCCCCGTAGGTTAGCGCCCACCGCAACAGCATATCATCAAATGACTCCAGTTCTACCGCTTCGGTTTCACAGCGTTGCTCGTCGTTTTGGTTGGCCCCCATGAAACGACAGAGCTTCAACTTCCAGCGTTCAAACATCGCTACAGAATCATCAAGAGATATAACAGTGGGTATCAACGCGTCCACTAACTCGTATTGTCGCGACCGAACTCCCTTCCGTTTAGTTATCGCCAGCATATTGCACAGGAAGAAGTCCAACTGGTCCGAACAGTGACGACGCTCGCGAGCAAAGGGGAGAAATTTGCTCACCAACCACGTTTCAGTCTGCTTAGTGGTCGTTGGGCTGACCGCGGTGGCAGCAGTTGTAGTCCCGCTCGACGGGCTAACATCGCCCCTGCAGAGCGTCAGCAGATCGCTTCGCCTCCAACGCTCCTCGTCAGAATCAAGGAACGCTAACGACGCCACCAGTAGGTTCACCATCCACTGGCGCACAGCAGCCTGTCTACCTTTCTGACCGTTGCCTCCGCTTGACAACAGCTCGGCCAGCTTCTCGTCTTCTAGATGGGACCAACGAGATGAATCGTTGCCAACGACCGGCGAGTGGAGTAAATCCACAGGCCTCACAGTGTCTGGGTCCTTTGCGGCCTCAGCCATCAACCACACGTTAACTGTACACCATCGACGTCGAGGGGCCATTTCGAGGAGCTTGTTCCTCCCACTGTCGGGTGTTAGTTGTTGTTGAGACTCAGTCACGGCGCTGACTGGCAAAGACTCCCCTGTGACCATCGCTCGCAGTGATCGCAGAACCCGATCAACATCTTGCACGCTTTCATCGGCATCTTGAAGGAACTGCCACCTCCTTCGGAAGCCTCCAAGATTTAGTGGCTCAGTGGAACGTACGGTTCTGATGAGCGCGTCGAGACAGTGGTACTGACGAGCTCGCACAGCACCATCGCTGGTGACCGACAACAGTCTGCAGATCAAGCGATCCACTTCGACACTGCAGCGTTGGCGGTTGCGAACAAAAGAGAGAATATTCTTCACAGAGAGGGAAATCTCGTTGGCGGCTGTTTGATCCCTTGAGATAGGTATCGCTTGATAGCGTCGCAGCAGCTTGTCCAATCGATCTTCTTCAGCAAACGTTAACGTAGCCAAAAGCAGATAGAAGATATTCTTTCCATGGTCCTCAGAACTAAAACAGCAATGAAACTTAGCTTCGATTACCATGTCAACAATGCGCTTCTCCAGCTTCTGAAGAGTTGCTGCGGCCGTCAGGGAGACAACAGGACTGTCATTACTCACTGGGCCTTTCTTCAGCTTAAGCATGCCAATTAACTCGTCAGCGATACGACACCACTCCGCAACATCCGGTCTACTCCTCATCATCACCGACACCAGCAATACCTCCACGATAACACTGAAAGTTAATCGAATCTGTGCATTTGCCGTGGATAGGAACTGCACTAGTAGCTCTTGACGACAACGGACTTCAGAACTGATGCAACTGATATTTAGCTCATGGAGAAGTTTCCCCCTCTCGTCTCTATTAAGAACATCGCCTCTGCGCACAACTCCGAGCGCAATACGCAGAACCGTCACCTCAACCGCTTCGTTTCGGATATTTTGTTGACCGTGACGATCTTGATCTCTTAATTGTACCGATATGCTGACGGTTGAAAGAATTTCTTTCATTGCATTCAAACTGAGTTTTGTATTTAACAAGCCTCCGAGAAGTTGATGTTGACGGTTGCGCTTTGCTTTGTCCTCAGAAACAGCGAGACAATCGAAGAGAAGAACTTCCAACTCGTGAATAGTGACAAATTGCTTCATTGAGAATCCGGCGAGGATTCGGATACGTGAAATATTTTGCTTCTCGACGATATTTGAGGGAAACGCGAAGGATGCCACCAGGAAATGGATAAAGCACTGTTGCTTCATTCGCCGTTCCATTCCCGGGTTCGCTGATATCGTGTTCCACAAGCTAAGCAATTTATCAATATCTGCTCCACGATTCTTCGACGAAATTGCTGCAAGTAAAGTATCTTCGGCGATTTGTACTTCACTTGGGATTAGAGAAGTGTCAGGAAACAGAACTGTCATCAGTAACAAGTCAACTACGCTAAGCGATTGCCACAGTGGTTTTCTTGATCGCACAAGTCGGTGAAAAACATACAACAGGCGCTGCCTGGTAGAAAACTGGCCACAGTTCTTTGTTGTGCCCAGTGCCATCAAGAGACTATCTGGTGTCCATTCATAGACAGCTGACTCTGGCATTTCAGTGCATGCACGAAGAAGGTTGCAAGATAAAAAGGCACGAAGGGTCATTTCCAGCATTTCCCGATCTTCTTCTTCTTCGCTGCGAGTTTCATAATTTGAGGATATACTTCGCAAATGACGGACAATGTCTTCTTGTAGCCTGTTTTCGTTGGCGCAATCCTTGGCGTAGGCCTGAATGAACGTCTCCAATGATGATCTGGCGGCCATTGGGAACTTTTGTTTTTGTGTTTTCGGCCGTTGCCATTGGCATATTCCTTGTTTTTGCTCTGTCGTGATATTGTCCTTTATGAATAGTCTAACGTCGGTACAGACGACTTGTCATGTTGAAGTTATGGTGTGCTTTGGCGTACACTGTATGTAGTCACGACGTAGTCCATGGCGTAGTCATGGCGTAGTCATGGCGTAGTCATACGTTCCAAAGTAGCGTCGCTGACAGCTGACAGCCTTGAATCTGGAATTCGTCGTCCTTGTCGAAGTTCGACAAGGTCGACGTCAATGATCGTTTCGATTCATCTTCCAGGTCTCTTCTCGCAGGATTCATCCAAATTGTTCGAATACTGGATTTCGAAGAAGAGACTTCGAAGGAGGATTCATCAAAATTTCGCAGGATTTCGAAGAAGAGACACAGGGTGCAGTACTGTACTCAAATTTCTCCCTTGTACTACATACTGTACATACTACATAACAATAGTTGACGAACTCTCATCATGGTCGATGAACCACAAAACAAAATCGATATCGATATCAGCGTTGATGTTATCGTTAAAAGTACGCTCGCACGTCAGAGTCGACGACATGTAACAAAGACCTGGCAAATATTGGAAAAAGTATACAATCACTGGCAATATGAGCACTTCCCCCCATCCATCGAGAGCCCTCTCAAATTTGTACCAGTTGTTTTCCCTCCTGATGAAGAAAAATGGGTAGTTGCATCTTTGAAAGTGTCTAAATGGCTTAAGGGCTACATTGTCCGGCGGGAGGACAACTCCTGGGAAAATACGATGAGCAAGAATCTCGCCCCGACATTGACGCAACTCGAGGCGATCTCTATATTTTCAAAATTTGCAGCCCTTCCGTTTATGTTGTTCTACCAGAACATGAGTCGATGGGCGCTTAAGAGGACGATGCGGAGTCTGCAAATGGTGAATGAAGCGGTTCGATTGTCAAGACAAAGAGAAGTCTTAGACTTGGAAGTTGCTTCCACGAAGAAGCTGTGGGATGATCAACACTATGATATTTCTGATGAAGATGAGTCCGATGCGTCCGACTTTAATTACCCCAGCTCCTGCAGTAGCGATGATAGCTCCGACAGTAGCGATGATAGCTCCGATAGTAGCGATGATAGCTCCGACAGTAGCGACGATAACTCCAGCAGTGGCGTAGAGAACTCCAGTGGTGGCGACGACAGCTCCCGTGCCCGTGATGGTTCGGGCAGTTCCTGTTCAAGTTCCGAGAGTTGCGACGACGCAAGTTCCAGCGACTCAAGTCATTCCAGTGCCGCCGCTCCCAAGAATACGGACGACGGGACAGACAGTGACACTGCCGATGACTGTGACTTCTTCAGCGACGACGAATCTATTCTCCAATGGTGGCCACAAAGGGTATTGCCCCGATCAACGCAAGCTGCTGGAATGCGCAGATATTATACTTTCGTTGCGCTTCATGACATGCACTCTGCTATTCTGAAGCATGCCGTCGCTCTCGAAATGTTCCCGATAGAGAAGCACGTGCGAGAAAAATGGCAGAGATCCTTATACGCTCAGGCAAGTATTGTATTTGCACAGCTTCGGCGGATTCTACTGCCCGATGGATTTGTTGCGGATGATGAGAACATCAACAAGCTGGTGCTCATGTGCAAGAGCATGAAAGCCACGTACATTGAGGATTTACTCAAGATGGTAGGAAGGGACCTAGCCACCGTAAGCGAATGTGCCGATAGAAATGGCAAATGGCAATATTCTTGGGCGCATACTTTGACGAACACTTGGTTGCCAGAGAAAAGAATGAAGGTTGATTCTGGCTCCCATGGTCACGAAGAAACTGTCTACACCCCCGTGGGAGAAGAAATCGCCATCGCTCTGGCGTACATCAAGAAGCAGATTCGGCGAGACGCCCGGCTGGCCCTTGGAGTTTATGAATCAGAAAAAGTGGGCGGTATGATGAACTCCCTGCGCGACCAGCACATCAACTACAAGGTGCTCAGCCTCAGCGACTTCCCCAACGGTGTCTTGATGGTCCGTCGCACGACTATGCAGAAGGAAATGGATCACACCGCCGTGGAGCCGTCGAAACTGCGAGATTTCCTGCGCACGGAGTTCTACATCATGTTCCGAGGCAGCAACGGCTGGAGTCGCGACGACTGGAAGGTCAATCTGTGGGCATTTCCGGTCCAAGGAACGATTGAGCACAACGGCATCGAGCTGTTGAGCACGACAATGCACAGCGGCTTCATGCATCGCGCCAAATTGATCGTAAAAAGCATTATCGAGGAGATGGAGGGTTACCTCGTTCAGCAGAGGGAGCTGTACTCTGTCAAAGCTACGCTTGAATTGCACCAGAAGCTGAAGATCGCCGTCTGCGGGCACAGCCAAGGCGCTGCCCTCGCCACCATCTTGGCGCACTGCCTCGACCACTACTTCCGCCAACACGTATCCAGTGACGTGTCCATGACGCGTCACATCAACAAGGTCGATGTCGCTTTCGACTGGTTGCAGTCAACACTTAGTCGCGTACAGAATGGCGTTCCGCAGCCGTTCGTCGAAGATCATCGCAAAGTTGTGAAAATTTTGGTTGAGAACTCTTGCGTGCGTACAAAAGATGAGCTCAATGACTGCATCACCCGACTCTACGAGCATCGAAACCTGTTACTGAAAGGTGTCACGTCCTTCGTACAAACGTGGTTCAGTGACGTGCTCATCCTGCTCGTTGATCCAGAATTGGATCCCAATCGTGTAGATGCGTTGCTGTCCCAGTTCATTTTGGACCTTTGCGAAGTGGTGCCACGTACGGTCTTCCGACAATTGGAGCCGAAACTCATAAAATATGCCGCTGATGTGCGTTCGCTGATGGAGAAAGCGTTGGGAGTTTTGAAAGCTGCTTTCGAGACGGAGGAAGACACTGATCAATTGAGGAACCTGCGAACCTCTGTGAGTGTCATGTTGGGAGTTTTCCTCGAGCGTAGGCAAACCGACGGAGCTACCCAGCGTCGTATGGAGGCGTTGCGTGACGGGATGCACGAAGAAGCTTTACGTTTCGAGAACGAAGTCGTTGGGGCGATCGCTCAACTGCGAGACCTGGAGGGTGCGATACTGCTCACAACGAGGAACATTGGTCAGCTTGATGATCCACTGTGTGGGCTTCCACCGTCGATCATATCGTATTTGGAAGATCTCGCCAGTGTAGCGCCTGTTCGTGTTTCAATGGAGCCACTCGATGACAACTCTTCCAGCCAATCCAAGCTCCGCGATACTTTTGACAGAATCCGTCGTTCGTACGATAGCCATTGGCAATGTGGTGCGTTTTGGAGGTCTGACAGTGGAAAAGCGTACCACCGCGCGGTTCGCCGATTGCTAAATAAAGTCGCCATTGATGTTTTCGAAGTCGTGACTTCCTGTTCTGACGGTGTCCGAAAGGAGCTTGACAAATGCAGAGAAAAGGCTCCAGGAGATGTCAAGATGTTTCAGTTTGTGGCGTTCATGCTCAAGGCAAAGTTTCCGTCGCTTTGTGAGCCGATCGCCTTGACGACCTTTGCCAATCCCGGGGCTTTCTGGTTCGGTGACGAGGAGGACGAGAAGTCGCTACTTGATACGTCAATGGTGAAGCACGCGACTTTCCGCGTCGATTGGGACGTGATACCACTCCTTGGGTCAGTAGGTGGCTTTACACACGGTGCTGACTACGACAACTGCTTCGCCTTCAAGAGTTTGTTCCCCAACGCGTCTTTGATAGATATCCTGTATACATCGCATCTGCCCAGGCAATACGAAGCATTTATCCTGGAGATCTGCGAAGAAAGAGACCCCTACGGTATGGTTCAGTCAGTTCGACGAGTTTTTCATCCGTCTGGTTGTCATGAATTGGAACGTTGGAAATCATGGGGCAATCATCTGCTGGGCTGCACTTTGAGCAAGCTGGGCATTGGTCGGGACCAGGACAGCGATCCTACCGGAGCTCGACAGCTGGTGACATTTTTTCGGACGTGCAGTTGGATGCGAGAAACGACCTTGTCGCTCTGGTGCTTGGGAGTACGTGTAGGTATTGCTGCTATCAATGTGAAAGAGCTGGTACCCACCGTACTGGATGGCATTGGTGCTCGCGGCATGGGCCTCATGAAGGCAGTGACGGCAGTCGGCACCTTTGGTTTTCGAGAGATCTACTCATTTGTCACCAAGCTCGCTGGTCATCCGGATACTGTGTGGAAGACCCTATTAAGCTCATTCGCGGAAAACACGAATCGAAATGACTCGGGTTGTTGTACAACCTTAATCAAGTCCACTGCCCAGTCGGTGCTAAGAATGGGCGTGTCGTTTTCCTTCGACTGGCTGGCTTCGCTTCCGCTTTTGTCCCCTTATTTTTTTTTCCCTTCTCACGACTGAAGTGTTTTATCTTTTTGTTTGTTTTATTATGTTAAGAAAAGGAGTTGTAGTAGTAGTAATAGTAGTAGTTGTTGTTGTAGGAACTGTTGTAGCCGCGCATCAATATCAACCGTCGTCGGCCATCGCTGGTCATGCTGAGTCTCAACATCAATGTCAGTGTATCTATCACCTGTTTCAGTGTTGATTGTGCGTAGATCATACCTAGTCCGATTCAAACTGTTGCAGTGCGCCGTCTGACAGAGCTGCAAGGGACTGTCGTACAAAGTCGGCTATGCGAATCAGGACGAACTGCACAAGAGTCGAAAGAAGTTTGTGAATGCCTTGAAGACCTTCTCGCAGCAGAAACTGGATATTCTCGTGGTGGATAAGAGCAATGTCAACGACGAAATGCGCGGTGACTTCTACAAGTTCTTCAGTCGTGTCTATTGGGTGGTCTTTGACGACGAAGACCCTGTCCAGACGTGCTGGCAACGAATCAAGGAACGTGGTGTATATCACCCTTCCTTGGTGTATTCCTACGCGGCCTTGGACATCTTGAAAGGTTTCAACGAAGGATTTGAGCGTCCGGCGGC
>SMOI01000010.1:40302-50821 GCA_008000375.1 Poteriospumella lacustris
CACCCTTCCTTGGTGTATTCCTACGCGGCCTTGGACATCTTGAAAGGTTTCAACGAAGGATTTGAGCGTCCGGCGGCGGATGCGAATGTGATCAGTGTTCAAATCAAAGACCCGATGGACGCTTGGATCGACACCATCAATGAGGCGTGTTCCTTGGCCCTTCGTCCCATCGCGGTGGAACGTCCGCGTGTGCTTCCACAGATCAAGTATTGGATGATTTCGTTGCCGGAGCATCAGCATGTGACCCTCGCGTACGCTCCGTCTGCCGAGGAGACAGAACGGCTGCTTCCCCATTTCGGTGAAGAAATCGAAATTGTCACCGAAGTGGTGTACACCAACGGGCGTGTCAAGGCCGCGCCGGTGTTGCCCCATCCGTTTTTACAAGAATTTGGCCACAATGCCATCCCACACATCACCTTGTGGACCGCTGATGGCGCCGAAGCTGTTGAATCCAATGCAATGCTGGCGAACACCGCAGGGTTGACCAGTGAACCCCACGTGCGACGATACCGCGGCATCGTCTCGTTCGTGATCAAATGAAGATAGAGCACCGTTCTTGTTGAGATTTATTCTGTAGTTGTCCCTGTACAATATGTGTATCATTCCGTCGTTACAAACCAACGTCTGTGTGGAAATCGCGTGCGCATTGTAGTTATAGAATCGAGATCGATGGGAGAGTTGGCCACAACTGTGGCAACCGTACAGCGCACTTACTGTGGGGGGAGCTACAATACTCTGCTGACGAGGGGGTTAATGTTATGGAAGGGAGGGAGAATGGAAGAAAAGGAGGAGGGTTTAAGGTAATCAAACTGGGAAAAAACAACTGCAACAACCATCGCGGGGCGATCGCCACCCAAATGGAACAAAACTGATACACCTCCCCCCCACCACATACACAACTGAAGAGACAACAGCCACCACCTCGCGGTGCATACAGACCGATGATGATGTAGAAGGGAGGCGGGGAAAGGGGGGAAACAAGAAGCAGACCAACAACGTGTTCGGAGAAGGAGAATACCGTGTACAACAAAAAAAGGGAAGAAAAACAGACAAGACGAAGACTTCAAACGTGCAAGCACGTAATCAATAGGCAATCATAGATACAAAAAAGTGGAGAGAGAAAAGGTGTGCCACCAGTGGCATGGATATAGCCGGCGGAACTCCGGGCCCTACGCCATGACCGCTATGGTTGAACGCACTGTCGACGGTGCGAGCGGAAAAAATATTCATATCAGAATGGCGACGCCAGAGGGATGCGAACGGGGCGAAGACATCCCCCGTCACACGAAGAACCAAAAACAAAACCGACACTCAAACAGCTAACTAAACAAGTGTGATCAATCGCGATCCACGACCATGACAGGTCGCCAATCAGCCGAAACACTGTGCACTCCAAGCAACACGGACATGTCCATCGACACGTCAACCACATTGCTCGCAGCACGACACAACAACTACGACTACGACTACGACTATGACTACATCGAGATATATTGGGGGGAGGGAAGGGAAGCTGCTTCAATCACCAGGACAAATCGAAACAACAACAAAACTGAAGCACACGCTTCACCTCGCTCCCCCCCCCACACACACAGAAACAGCTCACACCAAACATGCTATATCGTCATCCCTCCTTTATTGATGGCGAACGAATAGGTCGGAATTTCCGTCCGTTCCCTTCTGTCGTCGTTCAATAAAACGTTTTCGCCTTCTCGTGCAACACGATGGCCGCCAGGACACGAAACAAACAAAAGATCGCAAACAGGAGCAGCATGTACACGTACCACGCATCCGCTTGGATGTTGTTGCTTTGAATCAAATTCTCACAATTCGCACGTGCCTGAGGCGACGTGTTGCACGAGGGCAACGACACGTCGAATTCCGTCAGAATGATCAAGTTCATCGCGTATTTCAACGAACAGAGATACTGCGCCCAGCGCAAAAAGGTTGGAATCATACTCGTACGAATAAAGAAACCGACAAACAACATTTGCGGGACGAACAACAACGGGGTAAGCTCCGTGACCGTCTTTGGATCACCGGCAATCGATCCAAGGAGCACTGCAACCGAATTGGAACTCATGCTCAACCCCCAGGCACACAAAGCAATGTAAAAGAAATTCCCACGCATCCCCACCAAGAAATACGTCAACACATACGCTTCGAGATTCAACGACAAGTTCATGGGCAACTCGACCAATGCTTTGGCGATGAAATACGCCATACTGGAATACGTGCCTGTGGAATGCTCTCGCAAGAACATCGGACGCTCATACGGAAAGGCCAGAAGAACGGGCTGCGCGCCACCAAACATCGACGAGATCAAACACATCGTAATCGATCCGAAGTGCGCCGTGAAATTCGTATTGTCCGCATTGTCGCGAGATGCCGCGTTGTAGAAAATCAACCCGAACAACAAGTTCAGAATGAACGTCACCGCAAACCGACCGATCAACGCGCCCACATCGCGTCGCGTGCTGACGATCTCGCGATGCGTCAGCCACAACAACTGCTTCGCAAACGAGGACTCCGTCGTGAACACAATCTCCTGATCGTCCAGCTTCATCGAGGCCTCTCCCTTCGCGCTTTGCAGATAGCTCGGTGCCGACACAAACATCTGCTTCTTGTCCGCCTCCTCCACCGTCAGCGACTGACACAGCGACATCACGAAGTCCGACGGGTTGTAGCTGTCTGGACAGTGATATCCGTATGATGCGAAGTGACTCACGACGCTCGAGGTCGGGCCTTGGTAGAAAATGCGACCGGCCTTCATGAAGATCACCACGTCGAACAGGAAAAACACCTCCGAGCTCGGCTGGTGGATCGTGCACAAGATCGTCGTGCCCTCCAACTTCGCCACCTTCTTCAACAGCGTCACCAACGTGAACGCCGAGTACGAGTCCAATCCACTGGTGGGCTCGTCCAGAAACAACAGCGTCGGGTTCGTGATCAACTCCACGCCCACACTCGTGCGTTTGCGCTGGCCTCCGGAAATGCCCTTGATCAAAGCGCCACCGATCATCACGTCCGCGCACACCGTCAGACCCAGCTCATCCAGCGTCTTTGTCACCAGCGCATCGATGGCTTCGCGGCTCGTGTCGCTCGGCAGCCGCATGTTCGCACTGAATGTCAATGCCTCGCGAGGGGTGGCGGTCGCCAGCAACGCGTCGTCCTGCATGACGTACGCAATGTTCTTGCGGAATGCCACCGGGTTGATGACCTTGCCACCCACCGTGACCTTGCCTTCGATCGTGATGCCAGCCTGAGGACTCGATCGGCCAGCCAGCACGTTCAACAACGACGATTTGCCGGCTCCGGACGGGCCCATGATGGCGCACACTTCGCCGGAGGAGACCTTTCCCCAACAGTCGGTGAGAATGTTGGTCTTCTTGGCTTTAAAGTTCAAGTCGCACCATTGAATATCAGGTGGCGCACTTCTGGAGGACATCCTTTTGGACAAGGTAGGGCGAAGCGCCATTTCAACCAACGACATTTTCTCAAGGAGGCAATTCAATGCATACACGCAGGGATAAAACTCAGATGGGGTGCTTTGAGAGTGGAGAAAAACAGATGCACCGTCAATGCATTATGCTGTGAGAGGTTTGATGGAGACCATGAATTTTTCAAGCCACTTGCTGCTGCTGCCGACTGAATGGTGGTGATGATGACGACGAAAGGATAGCGGCAGCCATCGGTAGAAACTCATGAATCGCGCCGGATTTGAGTGGATGTTGCTCATTCTTACATATAATGTGGCATCTTAGTAGCATCTTTGAGTTGATTTACAGTATGTTGAACGACCCCGACAGCGTCTTTTAAGTCACAAATGGCGAGAGTCGTTGTCACTCATTCCACTCACCCACCGTTGAAACCTGAAACGATCAACACGCCCATACACTCACATACTAAAACGTCGAACAACTTCATTGTCGAACAAATTACCAAACGAACAGATTACTAAATTTTTTGAGACAGGGGGAAGGATATGCTGGTGCAATCAGGGCTCTCCGTGGCTGATATGGACGCTGATAGCGACACTCTTGGTACTGATATGGCGAACGGAGACCGTCATCTTGTTCATCCATCCCTCCGTCCGAGCAGACCATTTAATCTGCTACACGAACTACAATAACTTACTATGGACACAAAACACAACACAACATTGTTCGACACATTCCAACCACAACAAAAGCAGTGGCAGATTGAGGAAAAACAGAAAAAGCAAACAACAAAATGAAAAAGAGATCGCATGTTACCGAGACACTTCACACCACGTGGCATACAAACAATGAGGTGATAACGAATCAGCAAAATGGGTACATACTAACATAGCGATTAAAAGGAGAGACAGCAATATATGGTAGGGTTGTCTTCGATTCTTGAAGAAAAACAAAAAGAAACATATGTTTGTCGCACCTCTATTCTATGCTGTTGGGCTGACGGCAATACAACTACAAAGGACAATGAAAGGCAGCGAAGACAGTGACAGCACCTCTCGCGCATCTTACTAACATACTGATGAAACGAACGTCGTCGTAGTCTTAGGCGCTCTGCTCTGGCGACACGGCGGTCTTTCCTGTACGCATGGGGTTCTACAAGACCAACGATCAGCACCCACCAAGGCACTACATATACAGTCACCAACAACGTACCTCCGTCATCATTTCGATGTCAACATCGACTGACATTGTATCCTTTCTCTTCATCAATGGCTTGGATTTTCGAAAACAAAGTAATCCGAGTAACGATGTCCAACCAGGCATCGTCAATGTCACGAAGAAGATCCATAGCGCAACTATTGGACCCATTTGGCGTCCCACAATGTCATACAACCCCAATGACCACACCAACGCCGCGAAATACAACAACATCGGTTGTAGTTGCTGAATATCTTGCAAATGATTCGTACATGCTGCATCCATATCTTCGACCAGTCTCAGCACCAAATCGGCATACTCATCGTTCGACATCGTTGGCGACCTATCGTCTACAGTCGAACGCTTCGTCGTCTGACCATCGTATTCCTCGCTCTGACGTGCCTTGTCGTCGAACTTGTCGACGACCTTCTCGGTTGCCACTGGTGCACTTCGAATACGCTCTGCATATTTCCGAACACGGTCCAACATCCGATGAGTCATCAGCAGATCCACTACCATCTCGATTAGTGCCACAATGCCCAGCAATGGAAACATCAATCCGAACGACAAGATAATCGCCAAATCCGATATCACTCGCATCTTCAATCGCTTCGCTGCTCGTTCACATTGCTTCTCACGATGCCAACGATGAAGCAGTGTCGTATTGTACGCGATCACTTCCTCGCGGCAATGTTTGGTTTCAAGATTGACAGCCTCGCCATCGATGAGTCTCATCAAGAACGGTGAACAGTCGTTGACGAAGCGGAACCAGTAACTCGACGGCCCATATTGATTGTAACAGTATGTTTGCATTTGTTTCAGGGTCGCCCATAGCACGGGCAATAACACCAAACGACAGACATACTTGTAGACGAAAACAAAGACAAAGGATTCCAGCAAAGAGAGAGTGCATTGGAAATTGTACGCAAAACCCGACGTAAACGCGACCGTTGTAGCTTCGTCATTACTGGACGTAGAAAGAATCATCATGTTGTAGTTTCCAGTTCCAGTGGCCTCTGATCCACTGTTATAAGTCGCCTCGAGTTCCGAATACGGCATGCAAGCGACGGCTACTTTGTCAGCCACTTTGTTCTCACTGTACGATATCCAATAGCACGTACTGCCTTGCACGACGTAACTGTCGGTGGAAATTGCCGTGAACATGTACTGGAAGCAATTTGGAGACATTAGCATCTCTGTCACCGCTGGCACCACAATCAAGCTGATCACGTTCGCATACAACAACATGGCATCTACGAAGACCTCGTCCGCCAGTGGCGTTGATACATCTACTGGAAGATAGCGATTGGAAAACCACTCAGATATCAATGTGTTCCACGATAGCTTGAACATCGACATGCACATCACAATAGACGATCGCAGCCACACCTGCAGCGACAAGGTCGTTGTGTAGACGTAAACCATATTCACCGCGAAGACGGGAATAACGTGGGTGCCCACCAGAGCGAAAAAGACTGCCCAAGCCGTCAACCACGTTACCGCCAGTTTCTTCCCATGTCGCGACGCCAATTGCCGCGAATAACGACGAATGCTGAACGAAAACTGGCCCACAAATGCTGCATCCGCCTCTGCACGGTAATGCACCCACATACATACCACGAACAACCATACTAACAACATACTTCCTGCCACGGTACCCTGTTGAAGCGATATGGATACGATCCAAATGTACTTTTCCGCATACGCACTCGTCGCTACGTTCATCACCGCGTACACCAATAAGCTCACGGTCAAAAACGCTAACATTCCACGCGCGTGGCGCCACCGATTGACTCCCACCAGTGATTGACATGTCAATAGCAACCTCGTCAACTCCGTCTGCGCTCGGTCCAGAAAATGAAGACCTTTCTTCATTGATCGCACTGAGAATAGCACCATCAGCACTACCGCCACCTTTGCCACGAAAAACACCAACAGCGACAGGTTCGTCAACGACGACCCACATGCGTAGGTCGTTGCCAAGGGATCATTTACGGGCTCGTTCATCGTATGAAACAAATGATGGGAAGAGCAGGCAAACATGTTTCCATTCAGTACGTTAATGTGGTTCGCTTCGACCCAGCTCGCAGGCAACGTCCCTGACAACATGTTCACTTCCAATGAGACCTGTGCATGCTCTACTGTTGCATAATAACTCGTTGCGCTATCGGTGATTGTTCCCGAGAGCCGATTGAATGACAAGTCGAGGAAGTCCAACTTTGCTTCTAACAAACTCGGAGGAATCGATCCCGTCAGGGCATTGTTCGACAAATCCACACCAATCATCGTAGTCGATACCATAACATCATCAGCGATAGTACCCGTAAACAAATTGCCCGATAGAGCGAGATACGTCAACTGAGGTAACGCTGGAGACAGCAGACATGGCGGAATTGACCCTCTCACTGTATTCGACTCGATGTACGTCCACCCACCTGACCACGACGGCAAAAATAACGAACGACAAGCTTCCGCGGTATGAAGACCGGACAAGAGCAGCTCTGTCATGTTCGTGTTCTTGCACAACGCTTCTGCCGGCAACGTTCCCGAGAAACAGTTCACCAACAACATCAACGACTGAAAATTACCCGTTGACAACCGATCGACCGGTAGCGTTCCCGTCAATGCATTATATCCCGCATTCAAAATCCAATTCGATGCCGTGGACTCCTTGAAAATGTCGTCGACCGGGCCAGTAAGAGCATTGTTCGCGATCGTCACAGTCTGTAACTGTCGTTGTACTGCAAAGCGACCTTTCACCGGCCCAGTCAGAGACATGTTGGTCGCGAAAAATGCTGTCAGATTCTCACACCGATTTAGTTCAAGCGGCAATGTTCCAGTCAACCGATTCGCAGATATCGAAATATAATTCATGGAACACAAATGGCCGTTTTGAGCCGGGAAAGAACCAGAAAACTGATTGTTGTTCAAAAGCAGTCGCTGAATCGATGCATTCCACAGCGATGCGGGTAAACTGCCCCCGAATGCATTCTGCGATAGGTCCACATATGCGTATTTTTGTAGCAATATCTCTTCCACTACTCGTGAATCGCTTAATCCGACGCCAGATAAGTCCAAGTACTCCAACTTCGTTGGAAACGTTTGAGATCCGTTGATACTCAGGAAAGTATTCTCCAAGCCCAAATAAATCAGCGAATATAAGGCATCGAAGCAAGGAGGTAGAGGACCAGTGAGAAAATTGTTCGATAAAAAGCAGCTGTGCAAGACATTGTTCTGACACCCATATGCCGTTCGATTATGTGTTGCTGACGATATTGCGGTTGCATCAACCAAAGAATTGGTGCGATTTTCCATTGTTGTCAACATTGGAATCGTTCCAATCAGTTTATTCGAATAGAGGAGCAGTTCAACTAACTCAGGCAATGATCCGATGGATGCTGGAATCGTGCCAGTCAAGTCGTTGTCGAATAATTGTAACACTTGCAAGTACGGTAGGTTGCTAATTGATACAGGGATGCTGCCCGTCAACTCATTTGAATACAAAAAGATCCCCACCAATGATGACGGAGATTTCCCTATTGTCGAAGGAATGGTGCCGTTCAATCGGTTACTCTCCAAGTGTAATTCCACAACATGTTGCAGCTCCAGAATGGAGGGAGGAATGGTGCCCGTAAGAAGGTTTTCAGATGCCACCAAGTAAAGAAGTCGCCCCAACTCACTGATCGATGATGGAAGAGTGCCAGTAAGTTTGTTTCCATGAAAATGGATAGCATTCAATTTCGTTATTTGAGCAATCGATGAGGAAATAGAACCAGTGAGATGATTGTCGTACAGATAAAGTCCTTGCAACTCAGTCAACTGGTATAGAGAGGCCGGAATACTACCTGTGAATCCGTTGCTGCCCAAAGATATCCACTGTAGATGCGATAAGTTGCCAATGGATGGTGGAACGCTTCCAGTGAAGTTGTTCCACGATAAATCCAGGACTTCTAACGTGGCCAAACTACCAATTAGTGAGGGAATAGTACCCCTCAAACAATTTACTTCCAATCGCAATGTCACCAACTTGTTCAAATTAGCAATGGTAGAGGGAATTGTGCCCGTGAATTGGTTATTTGCTACGACCAGTGCCCTCAACTGTGGTAAGTCAAAAACTTCCACGGGAAACGGTCCTTCGAAAAAGTTGTAATTCAAATTCAAATCAGCCAACTTGACCAACTTCCCCATCGCATGAGGAATCGTGCCCATGAGGTTGTTGTAACTCAGCACCAATCGCGACAACTCGCCGAGTAAGCCGATGGAAGACGGGATACTTCCAACAAACAGATTGGACGACAAGTCCAACTCCTCCAGCTTTGTCAAGTTCGAAAGATACGACGGAAAAGTTCCTGTCAGCTGGTTAGATTGAAGCTTGAGCGCAACCAAGCTTTGTAAGTCAACGACAAGTGGTGGTAAAGAACCCGAAAGCCTGTTCCCAGATATATCCAGCTCTGTCAAGACAGTGAGAGAACAGAGCGACGATGGAATTGTGCCCATCAATCGATTGTCAGCCAGGCTGAGCTTCGTTAGATTCAAAAGACCACCCAACGACGACGGAATCGTGCCTATAAAGCTATTTCCAGACAAATCGAGCTTGACAAGATTTGAAAGATCACCGAGTGACGACGGAATGATGTCTGTCAACCGATTTCTTGACAAGTCCAGTTGAACCAAGTGCGTTAAATTTCCCAGCAAATTTGGAAGAGAACCAAAAAATTTGTTCGCTGACAAGGAGAGTTCCGTTAATTGTAGTAATCCGCCAATGGAGCTGGACATTCTCCCACGCATTCGATTGAAAGAAACGTCTAGAATCACCATGTTCGTTAAATTCCATGTGGAAATTGGTAGCTCACCCAAAATGCTGTTGTTATTCAGTTGAAGAGACCTCAATTGTGACAATGAACCCAGAGATGAAGGCAAAGTGCCAACCAGATTATTCGATGGCATTGACAGCACTGTGACGTGACAATTCTTGGATACGACGTGACAAGTAACACCGAAGCTCCCCAAACATGGATTCAACGAACTTGTATTCCATTTATTTATCCATTGCATACCGCCAGTGCTGTTGTAAAATTCTTGAAGAGTGAGGACTTCAACACTGGGTGGGGGTGATGTACACGTATTTTGTGCCCATACCGTGAGTGGCCATGACAAAACGAGGAAGATGGTTGGGACAAGAACGAGAAAAAACTCTCTCATGGCTAGATGTCGCAGCAAGTAAAGAATCCACAAAGGCTACGTCAAATGCACAAACAATAGCGCAACAAGTTTCCGCCCCGTCAGAACAAACAGTTGTGACAATGTGAGACATCATCAATCAGAGGTGAAGGAAGGTGAGGTGAGGACATGAAGAATGAAGATTTATCCCCATTCGAATCCCCAACCAGCCAACGTGGCTTTGCGATTCTGCGATTCTGGGATTTCAGCAACGACAAGACGATGATGAGAACCGACGGAGAAGACCAACTGATGAGGCATGAGAGACGCCGCAGCACCGGAGGCCCGACGTCAGTCACAACGCACCATCTTCACTTGGCCACGGAGTGAAAAATGCAGCAGCAGCAGGCTTGCTTCTGACGCGACGGATTGGTTACAGTAGGACCAACAAAAGTGCCCTAAATCCTTGCACTGCTTTAACGAGGGGCAACGAAACATAACTCATCATCAATTGTGACCACTTGCTTGTATACGATGTCAACTCTAAGTGTCGCAGAAGAAGGAAAGGCGGCAGGCAAGTACGAAATGGTCCCTGTTGAGACCATTCCCGAGAATGACCAACCAGTCAAGAGTCCCGCGAGAGCAACTCCCCCAGATATTCAATGGTCCAACCTCAACTTTAAAGCCAAGAAGACCAACATCCTCACCGACTGCTGGGGAAA
>SMOI01000010.1:182647-235336 GCA_008000375.1 Poteriospumella lacustris
GACAGGTGCATTACCTCGTGGCGGGCGCCAACGAGGTGCGCAAACTGGTTCGCATCAAGATCGCCGACGACAACGACTTGGAGCAAGCCCGCCAGGCGCTGAAGACCACCGACGGCTTCTTCAAGAAGCTCTACGCGCGCGCCAAGCAACTGGATGTGCCGCCATTCGACTTGCTGAAACGCAGCGGGACGCTGTAGCGGGCGCCGTCGGGCAGCAGTCGGCGGCACCGCGTGTCCGCGGCACCCCCGTCCCCGTCCGTCCGCCACGCGTGCACCCCCTCCCCCTTGCATGTATGTAGTGCATTTGTTTGTCGTTTCATTCGTCCTCCCTTCGCCGCAGCAGTTGCACGGCGCTTCGCTGTTCGCATAACGATTTGTTTGTTTAATTTTCCCTCGCACAACCCGCGGCAGCACACGGCCAGAACGTGTACTGGTCTCCTTTCTCACAGAGCGACAGGCGACGGGGCGGCGAGACGCGGCACGACAGCGGCCACTGCAGTGCGGCGCGGGTGGGTGGTACAACGCGACGGTTCACGTGCGCACATGGGGCTGACGGAGGGAGGCCACACCATCAGCTGGCGAGGTGCACAATCTCCAATCGCAGTTCGGTTCGTGGGATTGTTGGATTGGAGATTGCACGCCACCACTGTTGACTCCCGCCGCCGCCCCACGTGCGCAGCAGACATTCGCCGCGCTGTACCTCCACCCGCGCCGCACTGCAGTGACCGCTGTCGTGCCGCGTCTCGCCGCCCCGTCGCCTGTCGCTCTGTGAGAAAGGAGACCAGTACACGTTCTGGCCGTGTGCTGCCGCGGGTTGTGCGAGGGAAAATTAAACAAACAAATCGTTATGCGAACAGCGAAGCGCCGTGCAACTGCTGCGGCGAAGGGAGGACGAATGAAACGACAAACAAATGCACTACATACATGCAAGGGGGAGGGGGTGCACGCGTGGCGGACGGACGGGGACGGGGGTGCCGCGGTGCCGCCGACTGCTGCCCGTCGGCACCCGCTACAGCGTCCCGCTGCGTTTCAGCAAGTCGAATGGCGGCACGTCCAGTTGCTTGGCGCGCGCGTAGAGCTTCTTGAAGAAGCCGTCGGTGGTCTTCAGCGCCTGGCGGGCTTGCTCCAGGTCGTTGTCGTCGGCGATCTTGATGCGAACCAGTTTGCGCACCTCGTTGGCGCCCGCCACGAGGTAATGCACCTGTCGCTCGGTCAGCTTGCCACGGAACTCGTCGGGCATGTTCTCCACGACCGAGTGCGGCGTCGAGCACTGCGTGTCGATGCGGGTGTTGTTGTCGTACGGCAGCAGCCACCGCGACAGCGCACCACGCAGCACGTTGAGCGACTTCGCGAAAGTATTCATCTGCAAGAACGAGCGACAGGCCCGTTAGACTCGCTGGTGCGTTGCAACGAAATGAGCGAAGGAGGGTTGCACGTACCTGATCGGTGAAGATGATGCCGGCCTCGGCCGCGGCGACGGTGTACATCATGTCCTCTTCGGTCTTGATCGGCTTGCGCAGGATGAACGACACTTCCGCCCAGCTACATCGACAGCATTCGACAGACGCGTTACACACACCCGACGCCTCAGAGATACAGCAGGTCACTTACGCATTGTCGAGCTCCGTGCTCCAGTCCTTGTCCACGGCGCTGTCCTCTGCGGCGGCTGCAGCTGCGGCGGCGGGCACGGGATTGTTGCCGTTGCTGTTGCGCGAGACGCTGTTGTCGCGATGGACTCGCGGCCCTTTGCCCGCCTTCTTCTTCAGACCCTGCACGTTGCTGACGACGGCTGCCGACGCAGCGCCGTCGTTGCCATTGCCGTTGCTGGAGGATGCCGCTGGGGCTTTGACCTGCTGCGTTTGCGACGGCGAAATGTCCTCGACGCTCATCTTGTGGCGGTGGTGGTGGTTCCCGTGGGACCCCGCGTGATGCGCCGGTGGTGCGTCGTCCGCCAGACTCGTCGTCGTGTTCTGCAGCACCTGCGGGACGTTGTCGCCCCCCGTCGCCATCGCCACCGACATCACACTCGCGACGCTTGAGCCCGTGTTGCTGTGCGTCGTGTTGCCCGTGTGGTTGTTCCCCTGGGCTTGTTGCGCGTGGCGGAAGACCTCTTGCAGCCGTTGGTTCGGGGACAACTCGGACGCATCGGGGTCCATGTCGACGGCGGCGAACAGCGCGTCGAAGTCGTGGTCGGACAGCATCCCCGACCCTTGTTGGCGGGCGTTGGGCGCGTTGCTGGGCCGCGGTACGACCGCGGGGACGACCGCGGACACACTGTCCTTCTCGTCGTCGGTCGTTTGCGAGCCAAAGTTGTTGTTGTGGCTGTGTTGGCCACCGCTGCGATGCGCTTTGGGCTGTGCACGCGGGTGGTTCTTGTCCGAAGAGCTCTGCTCCACGGGCGGCAGACGCTTCGAATCGTCGCGGAGGAAGTTGTGGTTTGACCCGCCGTCCGTCTGATTGCTGCTTCCGCCCGACGGCTGCTGTGATTTCTTGTTCAAGGCGGGCGCCGGGTTCTGCTGGAGATCCGAGATCTGCTTCTCGAGCAGCGCCTTGATCTGTGACTCGTCCGCCGGCGAGAAGTTGTTGCTGCTGAGGTCCGGCAGCCCGTCGGCCGAGTGCCGCCTGTTGACATTCAAACGCATCGTGAGTCCACCGGTGGTGGACAGAGGAGGTGGGGCAGAACGTACCGTTTGTTGAGCCTCTTCAGCGCCGTGTTCTTCGACGGCGCTTTGTTGTTGTTCGTGGCGACGGACGACGTTTCG
Source organism: Poteriospumella lacustris (assembly GCA_008000375.1). Classification (NCBI taxonomy): domain Eukaryota; class Chrysophyceae; order Chromulinales; family Dinobryaceae; genus Poteriospumella; species Poteriospumella lacustris. The sequence goes on from SMOI01000010.1 coordinate 185,409, forward strand.
TCCTCTGAGGCATTGTTTTCCTTCGCATCGCGATGCCGCCGGAAATGATGCTTGTTGTTGAGACTGATGTTGCTTCCGGCGCCGTTGCCTCCGGTGCCGTCGCCGTTGTGGGCCGTGGGGTGTGACGGGGAGAGTTTGTGGTCGTTTTCAGTCGTTTGAATGGTATTGCGGGCCCGTCGCGCATCGGCATGCTTCTTGGTTGGGGAGTAGCTGTGGGTGTTGCCAGGACTGCTCTGATGGCTGTTGCCTGGCGCCATGAGGTTGTCCAAGGCGATGGCGGACGAAGTGTTGCTGGCCGAGCCAGACGCCAGAAGATTCGCGGCGGCTTGGGCCATTTTCGGTCCGGAGACGCCCGCATTGCCACTACCGCTGCCACTACCACCGTGCGGCTTTTTCCCGCCGCTGTTGTTGGCTCCACTGCTGGGGATATTCGACGTACTGATGCTCTTGCCGCCCGCACCTCTCGCACTGAGAGGTGCGATCTGACTGCTCACGTTCGTGTCCGAATCGGAGGCGTAATTCGACGCCACGCCATTGTTACTGTTGTTGTTGCCGTTCATCCGTCGGACGCTGTTGTCGCGCTCACCGCCGCCGCCGCTGGCTGCTGCGAATTTGTTCAGCGGCCCATTCGACGGCGTGAAGTACAGCGGCTTGTTGGAGTTGTTGCCGTTGCTGGCACTGTCGTCACTGTCGTCGCCGGTATTGTTGCCATTACTGCCGCTGCGGTACCGTGCACGACGGCCACCGCCAAAGATACTGCGATTCTTGCCGGCGCTGCTGTCGTTGGGAGCGCCTTTCTCTTGGGCGGGTGTGCTGTTGGAGTTGTTGAACTTGCCATCTGCGTAGGCGAATGAAGCGTTGCCCGCCGCACCCGCTGCAGTTGGCGTGGCGGAGTTACTGTTTCCGCCGAGGTTGCTGGGCGATGGATTGGCTTTGTCTTCACTGCGCGATCGCCGCGAGACTTTGTTGTTCCCGCCGCTGTTCGAACTGTTGCCCGCCACCAAGCTACCGCTGGACGGAGCTATTGGTGTGGAGAAATTGTTTGAAGGATTTGACATTTTCCCTGCCGCATTGGGTCCAACGGGTGTGTTGTTAACACTGCTCGAAGATGGCGGGTTCTTGTTGTGTCGATGGTGACCGTGATGCACGTGGTGCCCGCGATGATGTCCGGCGGGGTTTGAACCCCCTTGGACCGGGTTCGAAGACGGCACATTCTCCTCATCACTGGATGACGACGAAGCCATGCTTTTCTTATCTTTATTGTGGCGCCCGTTGCCGTAATATGCAGCGCGTTGCTGTTGCTGAATGATCTTCGCGTCCGGTGTGCCCATCAAACTATTCGACCAGTCGTTTGTCTCTTCATCGATAGGATAGATGTATGATAACTTTGAGGGCTGGTGTGCAGCGTGATGTCCACCTCGCTGCGTAGAATGGGATCCTGACTGAGAGTTTGTCGATGACTGGATGGGCGTGTTGTTGGCTGAGTTGTAGATGGTCGAAGCGGAGGACTGCATGGAGTTGTGCAGCCGAACAGGGGTGGAATGGACATTGGTTGAGGACGAAGAATGCTGGATACCCGCGGCTCGATCAAGTTCGTCCATGATTTCCAATTGCCGCTGCAGTTCCTCCACTTCGCGCTCCAGTTTCGCATTTTCTGTATACGACATGACCTTCTGGCGCTGCAGGCCCATCAGGCGTTCGTTGCGTTCGTCCAAGCGTTTGTTTCGCTCTTTGGTTTGGACAGACTCTAACGACCGCCTGCTACTGCGTAAATCTGGACTGAATGGAGAGAAGGATCCATTTCGTGGGCTCTCAGCGATTCCCAAGTCCAGTTGCGATGTGATCGATCCCACCTCATCAATTTCCCAAAATTTAGCCAGGGCATCCGCAATACCCATTTCTTTCGACTCTTCGGTCCTGTTATTGGCTAGAACTGGTCGGGGGCCCTTTCGATTCGGTGTAGTGTAGCCGATCCCGGCCATATCGGTGGCGACATCCATCGGGAAAATCTTCACCGCCGCATTACGCCCATGGTCGACACTGTTATCGTTTTGCAGCTCTAAATCCTCCACAATTTCTCCCGACGATTCTAGTTTCTCATCATCGTCGTCTCGACTCTTCGATTTGCCCAAGAGCAATGAATGTGATGAGTCAATCTCACCATCGGAGTCACCTTCTCCGCCGGGCTCTTCGCCGTCGCCATAGGAGAGGACAGAGGTTGTTTCATCGATATTGTCTTGGGCGTTGTCATTCAAATTAGGATCTTCCTCGACAAATTCCTCTACTGTCATGGCGGCATCATTTTCATTCTTTCGCTTTCGATCTTCTTCCTTTTGACGCCACGTATCCTCCACAAACTTCCGGAGTGTCTCCAAATCTGCATCGTTTAGTTGAGCCAGCGAGCTGTCGATGTCTTTGCCTTTTCTTTTTGCTTCCACTGCAGCCATTTGTACCCGAGTTTTAAATGGTTGCAAGTGTCCATAATCATGTGTGAAATCATGCGGGTGAGCAGCTTCGTATGCTCGAACCGCTTCGTATACATTTTCCGCATGCCGCGTTTTGTCAGATGTATACTGCTTCCCCGCCCCGGCTCCCATTCTGACAAGAAGGACCTGTGCCGAGAAAGAACTGGAGTAAATTCTGTTCTATTCGACTTCAACGAATACGTCCAATTCAAAGTATTTTTTGATCGCGACCTTCTTCGATCTCGGCGCGTGTCGCGCTCCGGTGTCGCGGCGGTTTCATTTGGCGCGAGTGAGAGCACGCCAAAAGCGAAACGTCTAAGATGTCCAGCAGAGAGAATCTCGGCGCGTGTCGCGCTCCGGTGTCGCGGCGGTTTCATTTGGCGCGAGTGAGAGCACGCCAAAAGCGAAACGTCTAAGATGTCCAGCAGAGAGAGCATTCATTCGATGCAGCGTATTTATTCATTAGATTAGAAGTGCTCGAGATGGTGAATCGCACAAGCCTTTCGTTTCACATACATACCTGACATATGTCAGGTGCAGTATGTATGTATGTGAAACATTCCGTCGTCAGTAGTTTATCGATCAGTGTAAAAGGTATCTGGGTATCAATCAACCCAGTCTTTACCTGTGAGGGCCTGAGTCCAATGTCGCTCGCTAGCAGACGGAGGCATCACGGTCATTGGTCAAGTCTCGACAGAGGACTTCAGATACTCGACGAAATATCCTTTTTCGCCGTGCCGAGACTCCAGTTTCCAATCTTGTTCTGTTTGAGGACTATCTCTCTTACGACCAGGGTCAGGGTGCATGAGATGATGCTTGCTTTTGTTTGCGTTGGTAGCGGAACGTAGTGGACCCGGCGCGGACGGTCAGGGTTGGAGTAAGGTCAGGGATAGGGTTCGAATGGGCCGTGTCACGCCAACCCACGCCAACAGTCAGAGGTATACGCACCATCAGGACCCCGGCAGCGCGTCGCCGCCGTCGCGCTGCCGCATGCGCTCGAGGGTGTCGCGCCACTCGCGCGGGTATTCCTTCGTACACTATACCAGTTATTGGGCTTGAGGCGGCGCATACGCTCTGGGCCTGCCACGGGGTACTCTACGTGGTCGTTGTCGTCGTCCTCCTCCTCCTCGATGTTCCCAGAATGCCGTTTGCGCTCAGTGTTCGGCGGTGCTGACGGAGGATCACCAAGCTCCATGAACTCAGCCGCTTTCGACTCGTCAACGTCGGCCGGTCGCGCATGAAAGCTTGGTCAAAAACTGTCCTGCAGTTTCCATATTGTGATTGCGGTTGTCGTTGGTGGCAGGGGTCTTGGCAAGGTTTCATGTTGTGCTCTTGTTGGTTGATAAAGGCATTGAATTAAACACGCAAAAACTTGTAATTGACCATTCTTTCCAGTGCATAGACGTCAAGACTCTTCAACAACAACTCATCGTTTATCAATAACAGCTGGAATGCATACAAAACCAGTCGCAGCGAAATCTTGCGCAAAGTACAGGTGCAGTACATCACCTGCGAGGCGGTCGGCCCTACCGCCTCGTCAGACCTCGTCCTTCACGTCTCGCCGGTGCATAGGCTGGCACAACATACTCCAGATCGTCCAAGAAGGCGGCGCCTTGGCTCACAACGATGAAAGAAAACTCAGTCAGCAGGCACTAGGACGCCGACGACCCCAAGGCTATACTAGCGGTAGGTGCCGTTCTGCGCCTCCAGTGTTACGGCCATCGGCCCCATCGCTTTGCTCACGTCGCTGGAGCCGGACGCCGACCCGCGGGGCGGAGACAGCTGCGTGTTGAGCACGTGTGGCGTTAAGGTCGATAGGGAGGCGGCCGTTGTGTACCAGACGACCTCAATCGTTGCTTGACAGAAAGGCGCCGCAAAATTTTCATCGGTCCTTTGCCAAGAGGAACTTCTCCGCCGTATTGTCAACCAGTGAGATATAATCACTGGGTGGAAAAAGTAATGGCGCAAGATAGTATGCCTATACAATGCACCAATCGCGAAGCCCTTCGAGCCTTTGGGTGGCCGAGTGGCGCAGCGTTGAGATTAGCCGTCAGATTCATTCGCAATCCGTGATCCACCGAATCATTGTCGATTCGCTTATTGTTGGTCAACAATTCCCTTCTCCGCCAGCAAACAAAAATGCCCTTACGCCTTCATGAACCATTCTGGCCCTCGGTTTGTTCGTTTGTTCTGATCGCAGCCTCCACGGTGATGATGACATTGTCTGCTCTGCCACAGTCTGCCAGTCTGCCAGTTGGCCAATTGCGCCATTTTGCGTCCGTCGGACACTCTCCACTATGTTCTTTCATGTTTTGACTTGGGTGGGTCTCTTTTTTTCTGAAACCCTGATCTACGAATATCAAGATCTCTTTGCCGATGCTTGGGGCTTACATTTACAAAAGCATCTTGTATATTGTAGACCGTTTAATAGATGAGAACGACACGCTCGGCTGTAGACAACCAAAGCTTCGACGGTTAACTTTTAGTATTTGATGTTATTTTTACCGCAAAACAGGCAAATTCGTCAAACATGGCGTCACTTCCCAGGGTTGCCCAAAGAGAAAAAAATGAAAACGGGCGGCCTCCTCGCGGCCTTCCGGCCAACCGCCTGCTGATGGGCACGAGCTGTTTCAATGATCACCGATCATGAAACGAAAACAAAAGGCGTTGCGATTTTCGGTCATTTTCGAACCGGAAGCGTCAAGCGAAAAGCTGGAAGCACCAATTTTGAACCGTCTCTTCACTCAGAACATAGTTTGAATTAGGTTGCATTCAGAAGGTTTTGAAACAGAAACATGTTGAGCAATCTCGAACAGCATTTCACAGTAGAGAGTCTACACCATGAGATTCCGCCTGCAGAAGACGATGATGTCAGTTCAAGCAGCAGTGACGATAGCGGCCTCGAAGACGGAATACTGACCCAAGCTTCCGCAGAAGTTCCATGGACAGAAGAAGAGGTGAGTGATGATGCATCAGCTATGCATGGATTTGATTCTGATTCGGCTAACTGGTTGATTACCATGTGCAAAGGACGAAACTCTTCAAGATCTGGCCGAGTCGATGGAGCCTAAAAACTGGACTGCCATTGCCGAGTCCTTGCCAGGTCGTACCAATCGCGACTGTAAGCGTCGCTGGGGCCAGTTACAACGTTCAGGAGATGGAAGAGCTCGTACACCATGGACAAAAGAGGTAAATGAGCCTTGTCGATGATACTCTTGTGGCCTGCCGCGTTTACTGACGCACGCCACTGTGTTTATGCAGGAGGACGAACAACTGAAGGAGCTTGTCGCAGTGCATGGCAGCAAAGCATGGAAGTTGATTTCGTCCATGATGCCTGGTCGCAAGAGCAAGCAATGCCGCGAGCGTTGGACCAACGTCGTGGACCCCAAGTTGAATTATGCTCCCTGGACCGAAGAGGAGGAGCAGATTTTGATTTTGGCGCAGCAAGAGCTTGGCAACAAGTGGTCACAGGTCGAGAAGCGCCTTCCAGGTCGCTCGGCCAACTCCATCAAGAACTACTGGTACAGCGCACTGCGACGTGGCGAGAGAAAGAGAGCGAAGATGGAGCGCAAGGCCCTGCAACCAGAGGGCAAGAAGAGAAGACCCAGAAAGCCCAAGACCACCGAGGGCGAAGAGCTTCCTGTCTTGGCTGAGGTCGTAGCAGATGGCGCGGTTGCCGAGGGAGACGAGAAGCCCAAGAAGAAGGGCACCAAGAGAAAGAAGAAGGACGACGCTGCCGAGGAGGTCGCCACGGACGGTGTGAAGGACGCTGCATTGGCTGTGGACGATGCGGTTCCCGCGTCTGCTACGTCAGATGAAGCCGAGAAGCCCGCCAAGAAAGCGAAGAAGACGAAGGAGCCGAAGAGTAAAGCCCCCAAGGAGCCCAAGGAGTCCGCTGCGGATGGAGAGTCCGCCTCGGCCGCCGTCCCCGCTGAGAATGGCAGTGAGACTGCTCCTGAAGAGCCCAAGAAAAGCAGCAAAGGCAAGAAGGCCGCCAAGACGGAAGGTGAGTCGCCTGTGGATATCGCGACGCTATCCAGTGCCGCCTCTGGTGACGACGAGTCCAATGGCAACGGCAAATCCGGAAAGAGAAAGGCGACCAAGCCGACCGAGGAAGAGAAACTGCTGAAGCCAGCCGGCAAGAAGAGGCGGAAGAATATCGCAATTGTGGACGAAAACCTTTCCTCATAATTGCTGGGCGGAGAGTCACGCGCTCCCTTTCTGGTTATGTCCTCTCTGTCATTTGTTTGTCGCGCTCTTATTCACGATAAGACCCGCGTGTCGTACCCTTTCGGAAGTCAGTGGATGTTGACGACATCTCTTTTTTAAATAGCGCACATATTGATAACGAACTAATTATACTTGCAACCCACGGTGCTGCTGCTGCTGTTGTCGTTGTTGTCGTCACCGTAGCTGTGTTGGAGGCTGCCGTCCCGGAGGGGCGAGCGGGGTGTGGCCACCACCGCTCGTGTACGTGTCTACGCACAGGGCACCGCCGACCAACACCGACAACAATAGTGGACCAACCGCGGGTGCAAGTACGTTGCTCGTTATCCCGCGTGTTAACGCTGACCACTGACCGCTGACCGCTGACCGCTGACCGTCGAGGACGTGACGCGCACGACGACCGAACCGACAGAGAGGCGGAGCCCGCCCGGCCATTGTGCCTTCGTCCGCAACTGCGATATTCTTCCGTCTCTTCAGGCCAGCTGCGCCCACGCCGTCTCGCTCCCTCCGTCTCGGTCCTATGTGCGCTGCAGTCTACACACGTCACAGGTGGGGCGGGGGTGAGGGGGTGTACAGGAACATAAAACACTTCACACGGTGGTTACAGGGGACAGGCGCGGCCGGCGCCTCAGTACTCGGCGGTGACCGAGCGCACGCTCTCCTCTTCGTCGTCGTCCTCGTCGTCGTCCTCGTCGCGGGGCGCCGACGACGACAGCGCCGCGGGGGACGGCGTCAGCAGCGACGAGGACGACGCCTGCGCGGCCGACCGCTTCGCCTTCGCGGCGGCGGCGCGGCGGCGGTTGTGCTGCGAGGCGACCATGTGCTGCGCCGAGAGGCTGTGCGCGCTGTCGTGCGGCTGCAGCGCGGCCACCGCGTCGTCGTCGCCGCCCGCGGCCGCCATCGCCGACAGCGACTTGCGCCGCGTCAGCGCCGAGGCCGCGCCGAGCTTCTTCACCGCCACGCGCAGCAGCGTCTTCGCCGCCGACACCTTCGCCGTGCCGCCCGCGTGCGACGTGGCGGAGGACGGCGTCGCCGTCGGCGGGGCGAACTGCTGCAGGTACTTCTTCATGCCCGTGAGCACGACCTCACGGTACAGCTCCCACGAGATCGACACGTCCGCCGCCGCCGCCGCCGACAGCGACGCGCGCGACGCTGACCCGCCGCCTTTGCTCAGCAGCGACCGACGCACGTTCGTCGTGCCCGGCGACGCCGACGACGACGCCGACGACCCCGTGCGCCGGCGACCGCCCGGCGGCGTCGGTGACGAAGACGACGACGACGTCGTCGTCGCTGGGGCCGCTACGGCGGCGGTAGCGGCGGCTGCAGCGGCGGCGGCGGCGGCGGCGGCGGGGTCGCGCTCCCAGTTCTGGAGGAAGGGGAAGTGGAGGCAGTCGCGCGACATCTTCAGGATGACGCGGTCCCAGAACCGCTCGGCGTAGACGACGAAGTCGGACGACTGCATCTGCGAGAAGAAGAGCTCGGAGGAGAACTCGCTCACGGGCACGTGCCGCTCGAGCCACTGGCGGCGCAGCGCCGAGTTGGCCGCCTCCTCTTCGGAGGAGAAGTGGAAGAGGTGGCGGTCCTCGAGGAACTCGCGCAGGATGGCGGCGCGGTGCGGCATCTTCTTGCCGAGCAGGAGGAAGTAGAACACGTCGCGGTCGGTGCCGTCCATGCCGCCCGCCGGCGACGCCGCGCCGCCCATCGTCGCCGCCAGCGCCGCGGCGAAGGTCTGTCGCGTCATGGCGCTGCCCCCGACGCCGCCGCTGGCGTTGAACGCGCGGAAGCGGTGGATCCAGTTCTCGCGCACGCCGCGGATGTGGATGGCGGCGGCCGCGGCGGCGGCTGAGGCGGTGGCCGCAGCGGCGGCGGCAGCGGCGGCGGTCTCCTGCGCGGCGGCGTCGGCGGCCGTCTGGCTGACCGCCTGGCCGACGAGACGCGCCGCGGTGCTGTGGATGCCCAGCGCGGCGTTCTGCGCGGGGATCTGCAGGCCCAGCAGCCCCGTGATCGTCTGCACCGGTGTCGGCGGCGCGACGGGCGCGGCGGGCGTGTGGGGGAAGACGGCGTCGCAGTGGAGGTCCTCGCTGATGAGCTCCTCCAGCGACAGCAGCGACAGGTTCCCCGCCGACTTCGCGTGCGGTCCGCCGCCACTGCTCGCGGACGGCTCCGACAGCGACAGCGACAGCGCCGGGGCACTCGCCGCGTGCGTCAGCGTCGACGACGGCGTCGCGACGGACGCCGCGGCGGTGGACGACGCCGACGCGGGCGGCAGCTGGCCGTGCGCCTTGAGCGTTTCGGGCTGAAACGGGTCGAAGTGGGCGTCGACGAGCCAGCGCCGCAGCTCGGCGCGCCGGTCCTTGTCGATGGCGGGCAGCGCGCGGTCGTAGCCGAAGCAGAAGAGCGCGCGGTGCAGGTAGCGGATGGCCTGGCGCGCGTAGCGGTACTGGCGGAACTCGGTCTCGGCGACGAGGCGCAGATAGGCCTCGAAGTAGTTCTCGAAGGCGGCCGAGCAGGGGAAGTGGTACAGACACGCGAGGCAGATGCGCCACAGCCGCGCCACGCCCTGCGCGTCGGGGTTGTGCCGCATCTGCTTGATCAGCTGCAGGAAGAGCTCGTCGCGCAGGAGCAGGCAGCGCCGACCGAGGTTGATGAGCTGCAGCAGCATCACGTCCACGTGGCTGAAGAAGTTCTTCTCGAGGCCGCGGACGCAGCACGTGAAGACGAAGGTCGCCAGCGACGCCCACGACGGCGGCAGCTTCGTCAGCGACGTGGGCAGCGGCTGGTCCGAGTACGTGAGCATGCCGCGCTTCAGCTCCTCCGACACGATCGTCATGCGCAGCGCGAAGTCCTCCGGCCGCCGCAGCTGCGGGAAGAGCTCGAGGCGGTAGCGCTGGACGGAGGACGGCAGCGCGAGGTACTGGTGCTTGACGCGCATCGTCTGCGTCATGAGCGCGTAGACGCTGCGGCGCCGCACGGCGTGCATGCACTTCACCGTGCGCAGACTCGTCGCCGACAGCTTCAGACACAGGCTCAGGCGCACGCTGTACGGGTGGCTCGCCACCTTCCAGTCGTACGCGTACTGCAGCAGGCGGCGGAACAGGCTGCGCTCGTCGGAGAGGTACACCCACAGCTCGTCGACGAGGTCGCATTTGTCTTCGAACTGCCGCAGCGCCGACAGCCGCTGCCGCACGTGGTGGATCTCGTCGTCGCCGTAGCGCACGGCCGCCGCCCAGTTCAGCGCGGCCTCCACGCGCTCGAGGTCGTTCTCGTGCTGCATCTCCTGCAGCCGCTCGCGCAGCGCCAGCAGCTGCGCGAAGAAGCGCTGGGCGCGCGTCAGCGTGCAGATGATGCCGAGGTCGGTGCCCTGGTGGATGTCGGAGGACAGCGCGTCCTGGATGGCGGCCTGCAGCGGCGCGAGCTTGCCCTTCAGAGCGATGAGCCGCAGGTTCTCGGCGAGGCGCATCGACACGAGCGCCGTGTTGATCTCCTTCGCGTACAGCCGCAGCTCCTCGACGACGGTGTAGTGCAGCGTGTCGCTGGTCAGCGCGTCCTCCGCCATGCTGCCCGCGTCCTCCATGTTGCCCACCGCCAGCAGCTCGCGGATCTGCAGCACCTTGCGCGCCGAGCGCATGAGCAGCGTGAGTTGGTCGGAGACGCTCTGCTGGTGCTTCAGCTTCTGGTCCTGCTCCTCGACCTCGTCGCGGAACGTGACGCGCTTCTTGCCCCCGCCACTGCCCCCGCCACCACTGCCGCTGGCGCTGCCGCTGGCGCCGCTGCGGATGCCGGCCTTGAGCGCGGGCGTGTCGGCGATGTTGAGGTCGTGAATGCTGCGTTCGGCGCGCTCGATGGCGTCCTCGAGGACGTCGTTGCGCATGTCGGACGTGTCCACGAGGCCGTGGCTGCACTTGGCCCAGCCGACCTTCAGCGCCTTCGACAGGTCGACGATGGCCGCGCGCACGTCCAGCTGGCTGCGGATCGCCTGGATCTCGCGACTGGCCAGCTCGTCGTAGCGCGAGCCGACGTTCTCTTCGAACTTGGCGTCCTCCATGATGGCCTCCACCTCCGCCCAGTCGAACTGCTTCATCGCCAGGCGCAGCGACCGCACCAGATCCACCGTGCGGAACAGCCGCGCCGCCTTCTCCGAGAAGATGCCGTGCAGCCGCGCGAGGCGCATGCCCTTGTCGAGGGTGTCGGTGTCGATGGTCTCGGGGTCGATGTTCGACGACGACCGGTTCGCGAAGGAGTAGCGCCGGCTGCTGAAGCTCTCGAGGATCGACATGCCCATCGACTTGCGTCGCGTCTCGAAGTCGCCTTTGCTCGGCGACGGACTCGCCGAGCCGGTGCCGCCTCCGCCACCGCCTCCGCCTCCGCCACCGCCGCTCCCGCCGCCTCCGCCGTTGGCACTGCCGCCACTGGTCGTCGCAGCTGCGCTGGCGTCGGGGAACGGCAGCGGACTGGCCGCCGCGTCGAGCACCGACCCGCTGCCCGCCGCGCCGCTGCCGCCGGAGGACGCGCTGAGGAAGGTGAAGTCGACCTTCTTCGCGTCGGTGTCCTCGAAGGACGACAGCGCCTCCACCAGCGACGCGATCGCCGTGCGGTTGTCCAGCTCCGCGCGCGCGACGGCGACCTCTTCGATGATCTCGAGCGGGATGTGCTCCTCGTACGACAGCTCGTCCATGAGGCTCTGCAGCCGCGCCATGTCGCCCTGCAGCAGCGACTGGCGGATGTGCAGCACCGTCGTCGCCGCGCCGAGCAGCTGCGTCACGTCGGCGATCTTCGGGTGGATGCCCTCGGCCTGCGCGAGCAGCGACTCGATGGCCGCCGTCTCGATCGTGCCGATGTCCATTTCGCCGCGCCGGCCCGACGGTTTGCCCTCGGCGAGCGCCTGGCGCAGCCCGTTCAGCAGCAAATCGTTCTGGTGCAGCTCGTACGCGCGCTGCGCCTCGACCTTGAGCACCTGCGGACAGATGCGGCCGTTCGACTTGAACCAGCGCAGACAGCGCGCGACGACGGCGTTGTCGCGGCGCTCGAGGCTCGTGCGTAGCTGGTACATGTTCTCGCAGATCTCGAGCCACGCCTTCGCCACGTTCGACGTGACCTTGAACTGGCGCGCCTCCTCCATCACCGCGTACAGCTGCGCGTTGCGGTCCGAGTACGACCCCGCCTTCAGCAGCTCCAGGTCCCACCCCGCGTCGTCCCCGACCGCGCCGCTGCCGCTGCCGCTGCCGCTGCCGCTGCTGTTGGCGTCGGTGGACGTGGCGGCGCCCCTGCGCAGCCGGTCGCTGTGGCTGTCGGCGCTGCCGTCGGTGGCCGCGGCGGCCTCCTCGCGCAGCAGCGCGCGGCGCAGCAGGTCGATGGCCATGTTGTTGTGCAGCTCGCAGGTGATCCAGGCGTACTCCGCCTTGACCTGCTTGATGAGGCTCAGGTGGTTGCGCAGCGTCTTCTCCTGCATCAGCCGCTCGAGCTCCGGCCACTGGCGGTCGACGACGTGGCTGCGGTACATCCGCAGCGACGTGGCGCAGGCGACGTACTCGGACAGGTTGTCGCTCTGGAAGGAGACCTCGCGCGACGCCGACACCATCCGCTCGAGCTCGTCGTTCAGCAGCTTCAGCTCCGCCGTGCCCAGGTCCAGCGTCGCGATGTCTTCCTGCGGCACGTACGTGTGGCGCTCGTGGTAGATGTGCGAGGCCTCGATGGACGACTCGATGAGCGACGTCTTCATGTCCTGCACGACCGAGTGCCGCTGGATCAGGTCCACCTCCTCGTCGCACAGCTCCCAGCAGTTCAGCTCCGACCGCACCTCCTTCTGCTGCGCACTGACCTCCTGCAGCAGCTGCTTGATCGCCGCCCAGGCGTCGACGGCGTCTTCGAACTGCGCCGTGGTCTCGGCGCGGCGAATGGTCTCGCGCAGCTTGAGCATGACGCGACAGACGCTGACGAGGATCTTCGCGTTCTCCGTCTTGATGGGCGACCGCATCGCCTGTTGGTACGCGCGGTCCAGCTCCTTCGTCGACAGCGCCGACAGGTCGAGGCGGCCGGGCCGGCCCCGGACGCCGCCCGTCAGCAGCGCCTGCTCCATCGCGAGGCAGATCATGCGGTCCTCGGCGAACTCGGCGACGAGCCGCGCCTCGGGCCCCACGATCGCGTGGCACTTCTTCTGCTGCACGTCGAGGAGGATCTCCTTCGCCATGCGCTTCACGTGCTGCCAGTCGATCGCGTTCACCGCCGCGGCGAACCGCTCGGGGTTGATCTCGCGGATCGTGATGAGGCCGCGCAGCGTGCACATGCGCTCGGCGGCGGCGATGAGCCGCACGGCCTCGTCGGTGCGCGGCTTGAGCGTCTTCGCCGTGGTGATGTAGCCGAGCAGGTCGCGATTGGACACCTCAACGAGCGGCACCTCGCCCAGCTCGCCGTAGAGCCGGTCCTTCTGCAGCGCCGCCGTCACGTTCGTGATGATCCAGCGGTTCTCCACCTCCGACCGCGCGATGGAGATCTCTCGCCGCGTGTACTCCGGCCAGTGCAGGCCCTGCTCCCCGCCGACGGTGTTCTCCAGCGTCGCCGACATGCTCTCCCACTGGTCGTGGTACACGGCGTGGCGGATCTCGTAGATCACGTCGCCGATCTCCTTCAGCTCCTTCAGCAGCTTCGACAGCGACAGGCGCGACGCGTTGAGCTCGTCCGCCTTCAGCATCGCCTCGCGCAGCTTGTCGAGGTTGATGTTCGCCTTGTGGATGTTGCCCTCCTCGTCCAGCTCGACGCCGTCGCCCTCCAGCGCCGTGCGGATCTCCCCCTCGAGCTCCTGCAGGTCGTAGTGGTGCTTGATCAGCTCGAGCTCGCGCTTGATGGCGGCGACGAGGTCGGTGAACTCGTCCTGCGACGTCTTGCGCATGCTCTGCGTCGGCGACTTGAGCCCGAGCAGGCTCGCGCCGGCGTTGGCCGACGTGTCGAGGAAGCTCACCTTGCTGCGCGGCGCGAGGGTGTTGCGCATGGTGCGCACGGATGAGGCCTTGCGCTGCATGCTGCCGGGGCGGCCCATGCCGTCGAGGTCGTTGCGGAAGTTGTCGAAGGCGTCGGACACGATCGACACGAGCTCGTTGAGGTAGTCCTCGCTGTCCTTCGCCGCCTTGCGCATCTTCAGCACCGCCTCGCCCAGCTGGAAAATGCCCTTCAGAATCGGCCCGCGCGTGTCCTCGGGCAGCGACGCACTCTTCGACAGCGCCGCGACGAGTTCTTTCGTCACGACGCCGTCGCGGTCGATGAAGCCGTCCCTGCAGCCCAGCTCCTCGTTGACGATGGCCATGCGTAGCGCCTGGATGCACTCGAAGTTGTCCTTCTCGACCGAGGCGCGGCTGATCTCCTCGAAGCACACGTCCGAGTAGCCGCGGCCGATCTTCTGCGCGTGCGCCTTCTCCAAAATGTCGGCGACACCTTTCCAGTCGCCGAGCTTCTGGGCCTTGCGCAGGTCGGTGACGATGAGCACCGCGTCGAAGAGCGCCTTGACGCGGGGCGACTCGAGCTCGAAGCACTGCGCCATCTCGATGGTCTCCTCGAGGGTGTTGGTGAGGATGGTTTTGTAGTCGAAGAGGCCGATGGGGCCGGTGGGCCGGCCGTGCGCCAGCGCCGTCATGCAGACGACGACCATCGCCGAGTTGCTCAGCTCGTGCAGGTTGTGGTCGATCTCCTGCCCCACGACGTCGATCTTGCGGTGCAGGCCCTTGGACAGCAGCGCTTGCACCTGCTTCATCGCGACGACGAAGTCGGTCGTGACGATGTTCTTGCGCACGGCGACGACGAGGTCGGCGGCCTCCATCAGCTGGACGATGTCGTCGGGCAGGTCCGTGCCGTTCGACTCGAGCTCCTCTTGGAACTCCTTCGCCATGTTGAGGACGCTCAACAGGTCGCGGAACTCGATCTCGGCGTCGTTGATCATGAGGTTCTCCTCCTTGAGGATGTCCTTCACCGCGAGGCTCGTCACCGACGACAGCAGGTCGAACTCGGACGACATGCTCTTCAGACGCGAGTGCGGCGTGTTGGACCCGTTGCCACCGCCCGCCGCCGCATCGGAACTGGCCGACTCGATGAAAGGAACGAAGTATCGAATGGGCTGGCCGGCGCCCAGCGACTGCTCCAGCGCGACCATCTTCTCAGTGTACTGCACCGTCAGCTCCATCGCCTGCCGCTCGTCCTGCAGCGCGCCGTCGGCCGTCGCCATCCAGGCCATGGACGCGCACTCCTCGCACATCTCCTGCGCGTCCTTCAGGAAGGGCTTCATCTGGCTGCGCTTGTTCGCGAAGAACTGGCGCCGCGCGTTGCAGAGCACCTTCACCAGCTGCATCAGGCGCTGGGTGGACGTCTCCAGGCGGCCCAGCGAGTCCAGAAACTGCGTCTTCTTCTCGCTGTCCTGGACGAAGAGCAGCGCCTGGTCGATGGCCTGCAGCCCGTCCTTCTTCTTCTCCGCCGACAGCGGGAAGACGACGGGGTGCTGCGTCAGGTGGACCATCAGCTTCGCCTCGATGTACGCGGCGCAGCCAGTCGCATAGGCCGTCGCCAGCTGCTCCTTCAGCTGGTAGAAGACGTCGTCGCTGTCGTACGGCGTCTCCGTCAGGAACTGGCTCACCACCTGATCGGCGGTGTAGATCGACTGCAACTGGCCGCCGAGAATCGACCGTCGCAGGGTCAGCAGCTGCTTCGCACCGTCGACGATGCGCTCGGTTCGTGCGGAGGGCAGCTCGCGGTCAGCGCTGTAGATGGACGCCAGCTGCTGCACTAGCGCGAGGACGCTCTCGACGTTGGGGAAGTCGACGCGTTGGTCGGCCAGCGTCAGCTCGTCCGCCTGGCGGGTCTCCGCCTGCAGCACGTAGCGGAAGAGCTTGTGCATGAAGCGGTCGGCGGCTTCGCGCAGCATCAGCTGCTTCTCCTCGTCTAGGAGCCTCTTCAGCTCGAGCAGCTTCTCGTCAGTGGGCTCCACGGTGCGGCTGGTGCCGTCCGCGTCCTCGCCGCCGCCTTCGTCGTCATCGCCGCGAGACCGCGTGGCGAAATACTCCAAATCGCCGAGGAAGCTCTCGTCGTAGCGGTCTCTGTCCTGCAGCTGCGCCATCCATTGGAGCAGCTGGCCTCGCCGACGGTCGCGCTGCGCATCAGACTCCGCCGAGGCGATGATCTTCTCCCACCGCGCGTCGATGAAGAGGCCGCGCACCTCCAAATGCGGCTCGACGAGTAGCAGAATCGGGTCGATGGCGGCCTGCAGAAAGGTGTAGCCCTTCACCTCGTTGATGTCGTTGGCGAGCTGTTCGTAGTCGACGTTGGCGACGTCGATGCTGCCCACGGGGCTGCCCAAGAGGCCGCCCGCCTGGACCCGCGCGACAAACTTGGGGATGATGAAGTTCTGCACCAGATCCTGCGCGATGAGCTTCAGCTCGGCGTGCATCAGCGTCTGCAGGACGTTCCAGTTGGAGACGAGCACCTGTCGCTTTCGCGAATCGGTGACGAAGCTGACGAAATCGCTCTGGCATTGGTCGAGGATCCACTGCACCGCGAGGAAGGTCGCGGTCCAGTCCTTGTCCAGCCACTGGCGATGCAGTTGCTCGAACTTCAGCGTCGTCTCCACCACGTGCCGCACGGCCTTCGACAGAATAGGTCGATCGTTGAACTCGCTCGCCTTCTGCAGCAACGAGTCGTTGAAGGTCTTGATCTGCTCGGTGAGCGACGCGATCAGGTTGGCGTTCTTCTTTTTCGACGCGTCGGCCGCCTTGCTGATTTTCTTGTCCAAGAAGCTGCGCCAGGACTCGGCCAAGGCGAGCAGGGCCTGCATGCGCGAGTAGTCTTCGGCGACGCCCTGCAGAACGACCTGGGCACGCGCCAATTCGTTGGGGCAGAACACTTCGTTTTGGTGGGCACGCTCCAAGCGGCGAATGCGATCGATCGCCGCGCGGATGTCGTCTTCGTCGCCGACGTCGGCAGCAGCGGTGAGCGCGACCACCGCTTCGGCGCGCTCCTTGATGAGCGCCAGACGGTCCTTGACACTGACGAGGATGGGCGACTGGATCTGCAGCTCGGCGGCCATCGACGCCAGCTCGGACAGCTCTTTGTACTCGTCGAGGATCGGCAGGTCCACGTCGACGGCGACGTCTTTGTGGATGAAGCGGTCCAGCTTGTCCAGGCAGCTCTTCACCTGATGCAGGCGCTGCAGCAGCACCTCTACTTTGCTGGTGTAGAGCGCAGACAAGCCGGCAGTCACCGCCACGTCGAGGGCGGCCTTCAGCGAGCCGATGACGCCGATGTTGCTGCGGTTATGCTGCAGCCCGTACTCGTAGATGGACATCAAGTTGTCGCGCACCTGCCGCAGGTGGTCGGCTCGCTGCATCGCCTGGTGTCGTCGTACGGTGGACTGCAGTTTCACGACGCTTTTATCGCGTAGGGCGGCTTTCGCAGCCTCCAACGCGGTGATCGCGTCGGATTTGCAGAAGGCGAGCGTCCGACCGAGTCGGATCACGTCACCCGACAGCATTGTCAAATTCGGCAGCAGCTCGCGGCAGCGCATATCTTCAGGAATCATCGCGAGCTTCTTTCGCTTCATGCCGGGCCACAGACACCAATACGACTTCCAGAACGACTCGTGGCTTCGGCGGATGGGAAAGCCGGACTTTCGCACTTGAATCGCTTCGAGAACGCCACTGTAGCGCAGCTGCGTGAGCACCGTTTCGTCTTCGAATTGAAAGGCTTGTTTGCTGTTGTTGGGTTTGATGCACTTGATGAAGTGCGGCTGCGACGCCTGCAGCACGTCCACGAGCTGCTGCAGTTGGTTTTGAAAGCGCGACGCAATTGTCGCAAAGGTCGTCGTTGAACTTGAAGCAGCCGCAGCGCTACTGGCGGCCTCGTCGGCAGCTTGTCGTTCAGCGGGAGACTTGTACTCGACAGTCATGATCTCCCGGAAGCGTTGCCGCGTGGAGCCCTTCAGCAGCTCCTCGAGGTCATCCGACAACTTGTCGCGGTTCTTCTCCATGAAGCCGCGCACGTCGTAGCGAATGACGCCGGCGAAATGACGGATTTCGAATTGCGCGGTGCCCATTTTGTTATCTTGGAAGAACCGCCGCTGGGGGTCTTTGGAGTTGTGGATCGAGACGATGCGGCTGAGGAACGTGGCGTCGGTGGCATTCTGCCCCAATTTGAGCTCGTCGTCGAGGCGGCGAAAGATGCCATCTTTCTTTGACTCGAAGAGCTGCAGCACATCGACGTTGTCGATGGGCGCGATCATGTCGAAGGTGACACTCTCGGCGAGGTACAAGTCCTGCTCTTTCTTGAGCACGTAGTTGATGAAGTACTGCTGCAGCTTCTCGTTCGCGTAGTTGATGCACAGCTGTTCAAACGAATTCGTTTTGAACTTCTCGAAGCCGAAAATGTCGAGTAAACCGATAGAACTCTGCGAACCAATGGCATTATCTCCACTGTTGGCTTCGCGGTACAACGTTGAGTTCGCCTGATTCACGATGAATGCAAACAACCGGCCGTACATCTCCTTGGCCAATGCGTTGGCCGCGTCCTGAGCCTGGGACACAGAAAACTGCACAAACATCGTTTCACCGCGCAATGTCATGCTACGGCTGACCAACGCCCCTGAAAGTTGACGTTCTTGCACCCCGAGAAGCCCTGCTACTTGACGGAGAAGAGTATCGTCGTCTCTCGATACGGTGACGGCGTTTCCCTCCCCACCGTCTTTGGTCTCCACGAAAGTGAGGTTGCCTAAGAGTAGAATCGCCTTGATGACCTCGAATACTGTTTCTTGATCACGATCTACATCATACACACACAGGAACAAAGCGTCAGTCATTTCTCCTCAACATTGGCATCAAACAGTTGCGTCGCGTTAACTGACCGGAGAATCCCAGACTGGCCATCGACTTGCACGTCTCTTCGAAATCCTGCTTGTCGTCCACGCCAGGTATGTTCATGGATTTTGAAAAGCGCAAATACTTGTAGCTTGCAGCTGGTTGTAAATCGAGAATACCGTTGGCACAAGCCTGATAAAAGATATGGTAATTTCTCTCGTCGCTGGCGTGATGCACCACACGCGACTTTTCCAGCAGATAAGGAGTGATTTTGGCACCGGACAGGATCGGCTTGCCGTTCTCTTGCACGCCCATGGTATACACGATTTCAAGCCATTTGCCAAAACGACTAGAATTGTTGTTTCGAGCAGTCTTGGCGTTCCCAAAGCTCTCCAAAACGGGATTGGTGGCAAGGACTTTGTCTTCGATGCGTCCCACCGACCCACCTTCTGCTTTATGGCTTTCCGAAGCAATGTGAGAAAGTAATTGTAGGCATAACTTCGTTGTTTCCGTTTTCCCGGCTACAAGAAGGTTGCGGATTTAGCTCTCATTTCTCAAAGGACAAGTGACGACTCTTACCTCCACTTTCGCCAGAAATCACAATAGCTTGCTGATGCCGATGAAGTCGCAGCTGCTGATAGGCAGCTGATGGTACCATCCAAACATGAGGCCTTGTCGCCCTTCCATGCTGGGGTGCATCGGAAATGAAGTAGTCCACAGTTGAAAAGCGACTTAGAAGTGCTGGCTCGTATAAATTGGGAATGGTCGCGTAGGGATTGACCGCAATGATAATCGGTCCAATCGACGAATATACATCTCTTGTTTGATATCTTTTATTGAGCTCCTTCAGGATACCGACATCCGTAATGTCATCACAATCGACAAGATCCATCGTCGGGTGTTTCTCCTCGAAATGCCTTACTTTGAGACAATGAACCAAAAATTTCGAACACCAACTATGTCTTCACAACTCAAGGCCACAGACAGCAATCACCTCACAATTTCATTTATGGAGCCAACCGACGATAAGTGGGTACTCTTTCATCAAATAGCGATCCAAATTGCCCCTCCTCGTCTCGCAACAACAACTGTCATGAACAAGGCGTTTCGAAAAATAGTCGAGGATCGATCGAGGACCACCGACCACCATGTAACCCACAACCCATAACGTGGATAAATAACAACGAACGAAGCAGCTCAGATCCTGAATGGCTTCTATATATACTCTTAACTCGCAATAATTATGTGGGTCTGAAATCTGTTGATTGCTCCACAACTCGACCGTGGTTATAAACGTAGATTCTCAACAACTTTAAGGGGACGTTCCTGCTAAGAAATCGCAGGCGAAGTGCTGAAGCGCCGGTGCAACTTGTTTTCGCGAGGCTGCAGCGTTACCTTGTCGAAAAAGAGCAAAATGCAGCGGCGACAGGTTTTCTTCGGTAGTCACTGGGACTTCCTCTAAGAGAAGGTTCGTTTGAGGAAGAATATCCCCGTGTGCGTTCCCCGTCGCAAAGGCGCGAAATTTACTCAGCATCGTTGCGTCTGTGGACACCACTAAGAGCTCGCGATGTGGACGCTTGGTCGCAGGATCAGTAACCAAAGACAAAATTGCACAAGCATCAACTCTCTCATCGGCGTCCGCGTGATGCAAGTATTTCATCGCTGCTATTGAGAGGTCACCTTTCGTCAGGATGTGCGAAAGAGGTAGAAGAACGCTGGATGTCCCGAACGAAAAACGTCTCCCATCTCCATTCATTGTAGCAAAGCGCTTGTAATCGTAGCGTAAGCAATCTGATGCTGACAGGGACGCCCAGAAGCTTGGATCAAATTTGGCGTCAGCCAGCTCCTCAAATAGCTTGTGATGATCAGACTTGTCGAGGCAATGAGACAGGACGTCTAGAGCTTGGTCGTCGATTGGAGTGTTTTTCGCAAACTTCGGATTTTCAGCGTATGTATCAAGTAAGATAACACCAAGAAGCAGAAGAGATACGTCTGCATTGTTTTTCCAATCAATCAGAGACTGGAATCTGGACACCAGCAGTGAGCAAGTTGAACCAGCGGTTGCCTTGCCCGTCGACGAATCGAACGCTATCGTGTGTCTTAAAACAGAATCTAAGTGCGATCTAGAGTCCAAGTGATGGTCAATAATCTCAACTACTTTGAACGGAACTCTAGAAGACTTCAATTGAGCTTCAAGCCGCTTCGTGAGACTGTTGTGATCGAGTAGCACGACCTCAATTTCTTCAAAATTGGGACAAAGTGATTCCCATGGTACTTCCTCTGCACATGTGAGATCAGCCAAGGAAAGTGACGCTTTCCTGAGTAAAAGCTCGACATCTTGCTTCAAACGCAAATCTTGTCGCCCAATAGAAACAATCGGGAGATGCCGACAAGAAGCTGCAGACTCGACATCCAAGCTTTCACAATATGCTGAAATAAGCGAAGATACAATACTATCTGCATCTGAAGCTTCATTTCCGGAATAAACTCGTAATTTTCTCTTTCTTTCCGCGGTCAAAGGCTGTTGATTGCGCAGGAAGTTCTGCAGCGTGAGATGAGAAGACATGGAAACTGAACTTGCGAGCCGCTTTAAAGACGTGGGCCTAACACTGAGTGCGAAACACGAGAAAGTGTGGAGAATCAGAAGAGTTCTTTTCCAATAGACCATTTGGCGATCACTTGTGAGCAAGCGAACTCGAGACGACAAGCGAACAGCAGAGAACACATTTGGAGCGTTACATTTTTGGAACTGATGATGAACTGTGAACCAAACCCGGTGAACAACAAACAACATGGGTTTCTTTACAACATGGAACACCGTTGAAAGGACGACTTCGATTCCGCCGAGTTAAAATTTTTTGAAATAATTGGATATCGTGGCGATCTTGATTTGTGATTTCTATATCCTTTATGCCATCAGCTGAATGTCGACATCCGGAAAAGTTTCACCTGCAAAGCCCGCGAACTCGAGGGCAATGACGATTAAGAATTTCGAGCATCTCGCGGAGGTACTGAAGGAACAAGGGAAACTTCTGGAGTCAGAGGATCTCTATAGGAATGCTGTCATAGGGAAAGAAAAAGTGTTTGGGCCCAATCATCCGGAAACTCTTGACGCTAAGCATTCATTGGCACTCATTTTTGAGGCGGAGCGGAAGTTCGAAGATGCTGAAGACATGTACAAGCAAGTCGTAATGGTGCGAGAGATGATGCTTGGGCCGAATAATCCATCTACATGCTGTTCTAAGTTTTGTTATGCTGATATGATTCGGAAATTGGGGCGGAAAAAGGAAGCACATGGTCTATTTCAGCAGTCATTCGATGGTTACAACGAAAGCTTGGGACCCGAGCATAAGAATACCAAGCTCGCGAAGAAACGAATGAAAGCTGTAGAAAAAGAAATGCACAGTTGTCCTATTCTATAAGGAGAGCAGTCTAAAGGTAGTCAGCAGTCAGCAGCAGGTTGTACGAAACGCTTTAGAGGCTCCGTCATGGTCCCTTCCCGTGGAGGAGTAAGGGACTAGCCCAATAGTGCCCTCCCTCTCGCGATTTCATGTGCAATATCCTCAACTATCAGAGGACCTCTTTCTGCTCGTTTGGTTATCACCTTCTTTTTCGAACGATCTGACCTCTCGTGTTCAGAATCGATTTGTGACCTTCCCCAAACAATACTGCTGAATGCTCAGAAGAATGTCGTTTATCTACAAGCCGCTCGAAAAATTTGCTACGTATGTATCTGCACCTACAAGGGTGAAGTATGCTTATGCTTTGAGTGAAGGAACACGCGAAGATAAAGAACTCTTGTCCATCAAAGGGGCAAGTTTGTGTGAGTTGACAAGACTGGGCTATAATGTTCCTCCAGCGTTCATTTTGTCAACAGAAGCTGCTGTCCATTATCGAAAGCTCGGTTTGGAAGAATTTGATGAAAGCCTTATGGCTGAAATACAGTTAGCTGTAAGCTCGATTGAAAAGGCAACAGACCGGCAGTTCGGAAGCACACGAGGGGACAAGTTCCCTCTTTTGCTCTCTCTCAGAGGAGGATCCTCCATTATGTCCGATGTTTTAGTCGGAGAAGAAGAAAGAGATATAAAACTCGGTACTGTTAATAACGAAGTCATCGATGTATTGGGAGCACCTGACTCTTGGTGCTTTCCTGGCATCAAAGAATCTTGTTTGGGTATCGGCCTAACGGACGTTGTTGTCGAGCAAATAGCGGGTCGGACTTCTCGCACCTTTGCGTACAACGCCTACGCCCATTTTCTAATTCGATATGGAACAATAGTTTTGAATGTTCCCAAGTCACGCTATCGTCAAATACTGAGCGATTTCATCCGAAGTTCGCACAAGACAAAGGACGAGTTGTCCGAAGAAGAAGTTTTCCAAATTCACCAAAAATTCAAGGAAATTACTCCTCTTCCGCAAGATCCAATGGATCAACTTTTCCTTGCTATCAAAGCCATGTACAGCAGCTGGTTCGAAATTGATGCGGCTCTTTACCGACAAGAAGTTTTGAATATGCCATTTGACTCTGGTTTAGCTCTAATCGTGCAGACGTTGGTGATGGGAGACACAGGCATAGCCTTTTCTCGTAATCCAGCGACGGGAGAACTTGACCAAGGAATCTTCGGTTGCATATGGATGCGAGATGGGATGAAGCAGTCGCTGATGGAGTACGCAAAATCAAACGAGAAAACGTACCAAAAACTGATTGATATTGCGCGCTATCTTGAGCTGCAGTACATGGATATGGTGCAAATGGAGTATGTTGTCGACGAAAACGACCAGATTAACTTGTTGCAAGTTCTCCCAGGACGGCGCACCCCACATGCCAGCATTCGCATCGCGGTAGACTTGAAAAGGGAGAGAATATTGAATGAGCGAGAGGCTGTGCTAAGAATCAATGCCAAGCATCCGTTGGCCTTTTGGCGCTTCGATGTTGATTCAAAGCTCGAGGGGGATTTGATTGGAACAGGTCAAACATCTTCTCGAGGCATTGCTGTTGGAGCTATTGCTTTCAACGCTGTAGATTGTCTGGAGCTACAAGCGAGGGGACTTGATGTTGTTCTCATCCAGCGAGATGCTGACAGTGCGGACGAAAGGTTATTGAGTCGCTGTGCGGGACTGGTTTTGCTTCACGGGGACGTTATCTCTCCACCCGCGGCACTTTGTCGAGCATTGGGTAAGCCATGCATTACTGGTGTGTCTGGAATGAAGCTCGCGTCATTGGACTCCACCGATTACCTGGAAATTAATGAATTCCTTCATTTGGGAAAAGGTGATCACATCACCATGAATGCAGGCAATGGAAAACTGTATCGCGGAACGTGCAATAGGATCCCAAGTTACAATGAAGAATACTTCAAGGACATTCTTCAGTGGGCAGAGAAGTTCCGCACGATCCGCGTCGATTCAAAGATTGTTGATGGTGATCTGGCCAAGGAAGTAGCGCGATCGAACGAAATTGGCGCCAACAATATTGGCCACATTTCTACAGACTTTATGTTCAGATGCACAGAAGAGCGATTGACGTTGACCCGACTAACTCTTGTGGCTAAATCTCTGGCTGACAGAAGAAGTCACTTGAATGTGCTTCAAGATTTGCACGAAGCAGACTTTATCGGCATTATTCGCGCCATGCTTGCAACAAGCAAGCATTCTTATGAGGGGCATATTCCTTTGGGCGTGAAGCTATTGGATACTTCACTTGGAGTGTTTCTTCGTGAGAAGGATTTGAATATCCCCGGGCTGGCAACTCACATGAATGTCAGAGTGAGTGACATCAAAGAAGCTATATCGGTGTACCACGATGAGAATCCCGACATCGGTCTGCGCGGCTGCAGAATTACAGCAATTCATCCTGAAATTACTGAAATGCAGCTAACGGCTTTATTTCGTGCAGTATTTTCCTTTGAGCCGCAGTTGCGAATCAAGCCACACATTTGGATTCCAGCTGTAAGCTCCAGTCAAGAGCTTAGAAGCGTCATACTGCTGATCGAGTCTATTTATCGCAAGGTAAATGGTCACAAAAATGAATTGCAATTGTCTACTGATTCAGTTTTATTCCTGCAACAGGTTGTTGATGATGTGTTCAAGAAGAACATCTCCGCAAGCGTGGACGCTCATGTTCAAGAGGGATACACCATTGGCGTCGTTCTCGACAATCCAAGAGCCTGTTTACGAGCGGATACGATGATAGACAGCGTTCGAGCTTTCGGAATCGACTTGAAGAGACTCACAAGCCACGTATTCGGATGTACTCAGGGCGACGCCATGAAACTGTTTCCTCGCTATGTCGTTGAGCGAGTTTACCAGGTACTGTGGGTGTGTAAATGCACGGACAAACGAAGTTGTGCTTACCCTTGTCAATATCTAGGCCAACCCATACACTTCTCTTGACGATAAAGGGGTTGGGCAACTTGTGGCTCAAGGCATCAATCGCGCAAGAGATGCCGTTGCGCAGAGAAATTCGAAGTGGACCTTGAGTAATGTAGTCGGTAGTTTTACAGGAGCTCGAGGAGAGCCCGAAATATTTGTTTCCGTAATCGATGGGGATCAAGTGATCGATCCCCGTACCGTCGACTTTTTGCAAGATCTGGAAGTCGATGCAATATGCGTTCAGCCACAATTAATTCCGGTAGCGAATCTGCTCACAGCTCAAGCGGCTATTCGCCATACAAGTAAGTGAGAGATTCGCACTTTCTGTTGATATTCCCCATTAATTTGTTTGCATTTGCAGTGAAAGATGAAGTGGCCGCATGGATGCAGCTAGACACTGATATGCCAGGATTTTTTTGACCACATCATTCACTCTTCTTCTACGAATAGGACTTTCAATTGTCGCTACATGTGCCAAGGTTAAACTCATTGTAACTTCCACATTTACGAGGAATATCTATGATGATGCAGTGATTGATGAAGTTGAGTTCACATTACAAACGCACAAGACAAAGACCGATTCCATCTTTGAACGGATTCGAGAATGAGTTGGTGAGTGAGGAACAATACGAGGATGGTGGTCACAGGAAACTATAGAGAGAGAGAGTGTGAAAGGGTTGCGGAAGAAGACCGAGCAATGACGGTTGGTTGTGTGGACGAAGTGTGCGAAGTTCCCACAAAGAAGGTTGTCAAGGGATTAGGTGCAATTGCGGCGGTATACTCAGTATACTGTATAACATTAGGTGCAGTGAAGGAAGGTCGATGAGGTCTCTCAAATAATCCGGGCCAAGGGTAGTGTTACTTGCCGATGGATCGCCAAGCGGATTAGATTATGCCATCCCTAGAACAGAAGGAGCAAAGTTAAAAACGTTGTGAAACTAAAGCTATGTGCAATGAGAGACGTACCAATCTGGTAGCTGGCCTTCGCCTCCGTCCTCTTCGTCATCGAAGGCTTGTGTGTCGTCGTAACCGTCCTCTTCATCCATCATGCTGTTCACGCTGGGAACGCCGAACATACCGGATCGATCCATGATACCACTGTCGTCAGCTGCTGCATACCGCGGCCCACCCGTCATCATCATCCCGTGACTGGCATCGTCGTCGTCGTCATCCATCATGTCCTCGTCATCACTTCGCATACGCAGGGTACTAACAAGAAAACCAAATGAACGGAGAACTCCCCAAGTGCAATCTGAATCGACATCTTACCTTTTAGCGCTGCATGAGAAATAAATAAGCTTGTCCAAATCGCGGTTGAACAGAAAATAATAGAAATCCCACAGATTGGCACAAGCATCGTCGTCACTATCGTCGGGGACAAATGCGAACACCTCGCACACATGCAGGTCAATCAGCTCATCCAAAGCCGCCCAGATTTGCTCCAATATGCCTGGGAGTTGCATGGTTACCTCCGCAAGACACGCGTTAACATTCCGCATGAAATCTGCTGTGTCGATTTCTTTGAATTGTTCGATCTTTGAATCTGCGAAATCATGATCAGGAAAGGCCTCATTCAACGCCGTGACAAAATCCAATAGGAGTGCCCTACTAGAAGGTTCGCTTAAGTCACCCAAAGAAGAAGTTCTTCGGCGAGATGGTCGCTTTAACATGTCGACTGATACGACAGGATGGGGTTTTCGACCGGCCGACGGGAGGGAAGTCTCTGATACCGCCCCCGTTGAAATTTGAGGAAGAGGTGGCGGCAAATGGGAATGCACATGTGAGACTGTTGCAAACGTTACATCCAACTCAGTGCCTTTGGCGGCGCTGCTGGGGCCTCCCGATTCAACGGTGGTGGCGGATGCGGTACTTGAACTTGAAGCTTGTCGACGCGAATGGCGACGCTTGTGGGTTGAGTAGGAGCCATAACTAGAAACAAACGCCTCAAGTTTGCCAGATAAATAATAGGAACCGATCCTCATTTGGTTCAGAATGTTCGTAAGACGAATCAATTCTGAATTTTCAATGAACTGCATGGTCTGTTGGGGGTGGAGAACGTAGCTATAGGAAACAGCTTTGTGAGATTAAAAACGTGGTGATATTGTGGTGAACAATTCCACATTCACAAGTGTTTTGATTGCTTTGATTGTGGTGGTGCTGCGCAAAGAGACCTCGTGAAAGGAATCGAATCGAACGAAGCAAGTCAATCAACCGAGATGAAACATCGCCGAGGCGCGCGCGTTGGATGCGTTCGAATCTTTTCCGCTGGGCGGACGTTTCAGATTTACCATTAGCATCATCAGCATCAGGTCATCTGGTCCTTCTCCCAGTGTCCCACGCTCCCACGCACATGGCACATGGCACACAAAAAACAGCTGTCATCAGAAGAAACAAAATCAAAAGCAAAAGCAAAAGCAAGAACAAAAACAAAAGAGAACACGCTGCAAGTATCTCAGGAGAGAGTTCGAGGGTGAAATACTTCAGTGCGTTGTAGACAGTAAGGAAGCAACTGAAACGGTGCTGAGAATGAGGACGACTTCTCCTTATCCGGCCCAGGCAGTTGCATCTCCCTCATCACCCGCAGAAGAACCAACCTCACCAGCATCAAACAATAATATTTCAAGACCACTACAGATTGGTAAACCGTCACTTCTCCTCAGGCAAACTTCGGGAAACGAGCAACGAGAATGCTTTTGCTCTGATCCCGTGGGATCGGACGCCGTGCATGACGTGCGTTTGGCTTGTCGATGCCTCATCCACAGGGCCTGTTTAATTTCTTACATCAGATCGCAACTGAATGACCGCATGCAGCTCTTTGCCGCTATGGAAAGTGCGGGTCAAGTTGGTATCATTTGCCCGTACGCGCGTGCCGATCAGTGCCAAGCAGTCGGAAAGGAGACCTTCATTTCATTAGCTGATATGGAGGAGCTGGTAACAAAACAATCACCACAAAAAGATGAAACTCCCAAAGAGCTGCCCGAGGAGGCGCTCCTACCGAGTGAGATCGCGCGGCTGAAGCGCTGGATTCAAGAGGAACAGGGCGACACGCCCACTGAGCCTTCGCCCACAGCCTCCATCGCTTCAAGAGTTAATTCAGAGGCGAACAAAAAAGCAGAAGAAAAGCGGAAGCAAATCGAATCGGATCTGATGACCGACGAGATGATCGCGTCGACGACGAAGGCGTGTCCCAGCTGCCAGTTCCGCGTGACCCACTGGCACGGGCACAACTGCCATCACATCCAGCCCTCTGGGGGTTGCCCCAAGTGCAAGGTTCACTTTTGTTACAAGTGCCTCCAGCCCGGTCCCGTGAGTCAACGGGCGCGCGGCGCGGCGAGCAATTGCCTCTGCGGCGGCTGGTCCAACTCCTGCGCCACCAGCGACGTGCCCAACAACCTGGTGCTAACGCCTTACCCATACGACAAGGTGAGCGCCTCCCAAACGACAGTGATTGGATGATAACAGACTAATGCCTGTGTGCCCAATCATAGCGATGCGGTTGTTGCATCTGTCCGGATTGCAGGCCGCGGCAGCCGTGCGGCAGCTGCCCCGGCCACTGCGTCGTCTGTCTGGGCTACGTTTTACCAGGACCGAGAGAACTGCGCAGCAAATGGTCACCTACCTCCTCGACAACGACCTCAAGCAGTGCTTCACAGAGAACGCCTGCCCCTCGTCCAGTTGATCCCGTCGCGGAGCTATTCGCCGCCTGCCAAGCGGCTGACCCCACGCGCATTTTGCTCGTTCTCAGCGGCGCAAACGCTCCCACCGTCAACGTACGCGACAATCTGATGCGCACGCCTTTGTTCTACGCCATCGATCGCACCAGCGTTGAGTGCGTGACGCTGTTGCTGAGCGTTTATCAGGCGGACGCCGGCGCAGCCGACAGCAGCCGCAACACGCCGCTGCACCACGCGGCGGACGTGAACCACGTCGAGATCGCACAGCTGCTCCTTCAGCAGCCGCGCGTCAACGTCAATGCCGTGAACAACCAAGGTGCAACGGCTTTGCACAATGCAGTGGCACACAGCGCCGTCGCGTTGTATCATTTGCTCGTCGAGGCGGGGGCGAGCGCGAGGGTAGCGGACGCTCAAGGTCGCACTCCGCTGCATCTCGCGTGCGAGAACGGCTGCGAAGAGATCGTGAGCCATTTGATTCAAAGTCAACAGGCGAACGTATTCGCAGTCGACGGGCAGGGAAAGCTGCCTATCCACTACGCCGCGGCGAAGGGCGCTATCGGCGCGGTGCTGCAGCTGCTGGAGATGGGCCTGGACGCGGACGGGTCGACGCAGTCCACCGCCACCGCAGCAGCTACGAGTGGCAGCGACGCTGCAGGCGCACGCCGCCTCGAGAAAGTCGCGAAGCTTCTGCACTGTCGAGACAAGGTGGGCAAGATCCCGCTGCACTACGCCGTCGACCACGAGCGCGTCGAGGTCGTCAACTACCTGCTGGAGCTCGCCCCAGACGCCGTCTTCGACACGCTGGGTCTGAAGAAGAAGACGATGCTCATCTACGCTGCCGAACGAGACAACGAGGCCATCGTGGAGGCCATTTTGGATGCGCGCGGCAAGGTGCCGACGCGGCGGAAGCTGTCGAGCGGTCTGCCGGGGCTGCTCGGCTTCACCGTGGCCCACCGCACGGAGAGCGAAGTGTCGTTCATCAACGACACGACCAACAGCGAGACGGCTCTCTTCGTGGCGCTGGAGAAGCAGGCCTTTCGCGTCGCAACGTTGCTTCTGCGGCGGGGCTGCGCGATCCACGACGCCTACGGCGTCTTGATGGACGCGTGTCGCCGCGGCGACCTCGCCATGCTGCAGGTGCTCGTCAACGTGCGGAGCGTGCCGCTGTCCGCGGCCGACGCCACGAAACGGTTCCCTGTGTCATCAACGATGAACATCGCGAATAGCCGCGTCGCCCGCGACAACGCGTCAGCGTTCGGCGACGTCGGCCGCGCCACGCCGCTGCAGGCCGCGTGTCTGGCGCCCGAGGTGCTGTCGTTCCTCCTGCTGCGGACCGAACTGCCAGTGCACGGCCCTGACGCTGGGGAAACCACTGCGCCATCGTCGCTTCGAGGCGGTCCCGTGAAGGACAAAGGCGATGGCCTCAGCGTCGTGACGAAGCTGCGCGGGTCGCCGCTGCAGATCGTCTGTCGGACGCTGCTGGAGCCGCCGCCCGCACAGCCTCGCGCCGAGAGCAACTTCAACCCGCTGGCCGCCTTTGGTCGCTGGCTGTTCGGGCTGCAGGCAGCGGCAGCAGCAGAGCACACCCCTCGCAACTACGCGGACCTGCTCCGCCAGCACAGCCAGCGGCGCCTCGACGCCATCGCGGCGCTGACGCTGATGATCGAGCACCGCGGTCGCGAGGTGCGACTGCGCCAGCTGCTCCTCGAGCGCCGCGGTGCTGCGTCTGACAACAGCCCACCAGACTGCTTCCTCGACGCGATGTGGCAGCTGGACGGAGACGAGGCGCTGCCGCTGGACCTGTGGCGCCTATGCCTGCACAACGAGGTGGCCCACCACGGACTGCGCTTCCGCACGCTCGCTGTGGACGCGCCCTCAGCGGGAACAACCCACGCCGCCTCTCGCTGGGCGGTGCATCTCGTCACCAAGCTTTGCCAGCGAGAGAAGACGGCGATGCTGAAATCCCTGCTCACGGACTTCTCGCTGCCCGTAGAGGCGGTGGTCGAGCCTGCGCGGCGCTGGACACTGCTGCACCTCGCGAGCTACCAGGGCAGGGCCACTGTCGTGCAGCTATTGTTGCAAAGAGGAGCCAATGTGGGCGCCCGCGACGACGAAGGCCGCACGCCGCTGCATCTGGTGACGTCCGCAGAGGCCGCAGAGAGCCTCGTGCGTCTGGGCCGCGCAGATATCCACGCGCTGGACCATCAGCGGCGCACACCGTTGCACCACGCCGCCAAGAACAACGCGTTGTCGGTGGTAGATCTCTTCTTGAGCCACAAGTTGCGCCGTCGAGAGACGCTGCTAACTCAGCTGCTGACCTGGGCGGAGGGGGCCGCTGCCGACAGCGACCGTCGCGACTTCCACAGCGACGAGGACGTCTTCCGGCGACTCGACGCCGAGGGACGCACCGCCTACGCATACGCTACTATCCACGGCGGATTGCTCAAAGCCGCGTTCGATGAAGACAAGAAGCAAATGCAGCAGATGCGGCGGCTTCACGGCACCATCGTCTCCGTTGCCGTGGCAGCCGTCGCGCTGCTCCTGTCGCTGCTCTTCGTGCCTGGCACGGCGGCCTGCCTCTCGTGGCTTCTCTGGCTCTTGCTGCAACTGGTATTCCTCATCGTGAAACTGGCATTTGCTGCAGCGATTGCTGCTGCGACCGCTGTGGGCTCCAGTGTACTCATGAAGAAAGCGAAAGCAGATGCCGCTGTGGCGACGGTGGTAGTGTCAGTGGCGACAGTCACGGTCTTCGTCAACTCCGCGAAGTGGTTCGTGCTTGGCTAGGTGGCTGCGATGGGTCCGCTGTGCTGTGCCGTGTGTGCTGTGAGTATATTTTGTCTGTCCGTGTAATGCACATTTAACCGAGTCCCGTGACAGTTCCGTTGACGATTTGGGTTGGCCGCACAGAATAATCTGTGCTCCTGGGCGCGCTAGGAGGGAATCTGCGAATCTGCCGATTTCCTTGAAAAAACCACCATATTTCCCTCAATGCCGTTGACTTGTGACGGGAGCACCTGCGGAGGTGCAGAGGTGCTGCAGGGCGGGCGGTTGAGAGCACTGTCTCAATCCCACACAGGCGGTGCGGGAGCGTGGGCGAAGGCAACCTGGTCCAACCGGACGTAGACGCTTGAATCACCAAGCATTTCTTTTTTGAGACCTGAAAGACACTCTCCTCCACTCTCCTGTGGATTGCTTCAGTTCTTGAAACCTTCGAAAGCAATTTTTTCTTTCTGTTTTGAAAGATAAATTGAAAACGAATTCTTTCCCGCCCGTCCCGTCGATTAATTATTTGACTTCGTATCGCTCCTTATTTTTCTGAGAAGTTTAACGAATCAACATCATTATGAACCCATCTCACGACTTGTACGAAGAACAACTTTCGGCGCTTGATTCAGCCCGAACCATTTTCGTTGGAGATCTGTCGTACTTCTGCAATGAGGACGATCTGTTCAACTTGTTTGCCAAGTTTGGAAATATCTTGACCGTTCGCGTTCGACGCGGCGTTACTGGCGAGTCGTTGATGCACGGCTTCATTGCCATGGACACGGCGGAAGCAGCAGGCGCGGCTATCACCGGACTCGATGGCATCGAGTTCATGGGCCGCAACATCAGGTATGCACAGCCCGCCATAGCAGCGTCAAACG
Organism: Poteriospumella lacustris; assembly: GCA_008000375.1. NCBI lineage: Eukaryota > Chrysophyceae > Chromulinales > Dinobryaceae > Poteriospumella > Poteriospumella lacustris. The sequence goes on from SMOI01000010.1 coordinate 217,613, forward strand.
GCCTTATTTGCTCACGATCATTTCATTGTTGCCATTTTCTGTAGAGTCCAACTCAGTTCCGATGGCCAGCGCAACTCCATCAGCAAGGACTCGTTGGTGCAGGTTCACGTCAGCTTCATTTCGAAGCAGAACTCATTTCTGGTCACCGAGAAGATCCTGCGCGATATCTTCAGTCCTTACGGGGCCGTCGCAGATGTAGCCATCAAGAAGCACGTCGCAGTTCCCGTACGTTGCCCATCGATTGAATACTGTATGCCTCTGACTTCGTCTCACCGCTTGTCTCTCTTTTGCAGAAACAAGGACGCCAAAGTGGCTACGGCTTCGTGTACTACTTCGACATCAACTCTGCCTATCGCGCTCTGCAGGCTCTGAAGCAAAACACCGTCCGCGATATCACGTTGGACTGCAGTATCAGCCACAAGTCTGAAACGCGTATCCGCCAAAATCAGCCCGCTGCGGCTGCGGCCGCGCCTGTCTATGATCGTGCTGCCGGTCTCATCCCGTATCCTGGCAACCAAGGCCAGGGAGCTACTGTGTCGCCCACTGGCGCCCTTCCTCCTGCCCCATATGGCAATCAGCGCGGGGGTTCTCGTCCTCCGGCTGCGCCCGCTGCTTACGGCAACGGATCACGTTCAGGCGGTGCGAATCCGTACGGCCCCAATGGCAGTCCCAACATTCCTTACGGCGCTGACCCGTCTGCTTTGTTCAAGGGAGCGTCCGCTTCGCACGGGCGCCGTCAGGAGGCTCCTCGCCAACACCCGATGGCGAACGTCTACAATCCCTCTGGGGCACCACCGGCCTACCAACAGGGAACTGCCCCGTCGCATCTCTCTCAGGGCTACTACGGCCAGAGCCCCGCACAACCACCCTATGCTCCGTACGGAAGCAGCCGCAGTGGAGGTGCGGCGCCTGGTTCCTATCCGGCGGACCTCTCCGCCGACTTCGGTCGGCTGCAGGTGTCTTCCTATGCGGCGGGACAGGCGTCTGGTCCCCGCCACACGTTGTCCGGCGCGTCCAGACACTCGGCTTCCAGCAGCCCCCGTGCCGTGAGCCCCCGAGATATGAGTCCTCGTTCCCTCAGTCCTCGCGCAGGAGGCTACGAGTACTCCGTCGAGGCGCCGCTCGACCGCATGTCCTATCAATACGCCCCGTCCATGAGCGATGGCTCCTTCCGCACAGACAGTCTGAGCGAGTACGATTCGTCCTTCTCTCGTTCTCGTTCGCGCTCGCCAAGAGCGCGTTCCCCGCCGCTCGGAGGTGATGCCTTCGGCGCGTTGTCGTATGGCCTTGGTGGCCTCGGTGGCGGTGCTCCTGTATCGAATCCGTTCACCGACCTCGACAAAGCCATCGCCGCTGCCAACGCCGCCAGTGTCGGCGTGGCTGGCGTGGCTGGTGGATATTCGTTGTCGAACAACACCAGTGGCCATTCTAACATCAGCGACTTCAAGCAAGCTGCGCATGCCTCCTCCTCTGGCGACTTGCTGTCCGGCTTCCCCACCGGCTTCAACCAGCGCCTGTCTCGCAGCGGCTCAGACAACGGCGAGACCGCCGCCGGCCTCTCCAATGCGTTCCCGGGCCTCGTGCCACAGCAATTGCATCAGTCGCTGCCGCAGCAGCGGACTCCCGCTGGCTCCACGACGGAGAGCATGTCGCGTCAGTCGGTGGATTCTCTGTTGTCGAACGGAAGCCCCGCCGCCGGCGCTCTGCTGAACGACGGTGTCATCCGCCAGTACCTGCTGGAGGAGGACTTCGCCGCCTCGCTGGAGGATGACGCGGCGCTGCACACTGCCGCTGTCGCCGCTGTGACCATCGACGGTGAGCTGGAAGGCCACTAAACGCACGACGGTGGCCTATGTCGCCGGTTGACGGAGGCATCAACCGACGAGTGTCGCGCTCTTTGTTTGTTTCGACGGTGTTGTTATGTGTTGCTGCCAATGACGGGAACAGACCGCGGGCGGAGCGAGGAATGGTCGGTTGCTGCGTCCCTCGCTCGTGTCCCGTTTCCCAGAGTCGTCGCGTCTCCGTCGCCCTTTTGTTTCTCATTCTCGTTGTTAGCTTTCTCCCTGTGCGGTGCCAGCGGTTGTCCAGCGCTGAGGCCCCGCCGCCGGTGCGTATCTCTGCCGCCGTCGCGACCGCTATAGCCGCCGTCTGTCGCGGTGTCCGTCCGAATCTGTTACGGGATCCCTCTCACCAATAGTCGCCTGCACCTTTTCGCGCCGCCTCCCGCCTCCCGCCCCCGCCCCACAGTCGCTCGTGCTATTTGTTTCCTCGACGTGTCGTGCTGCTGTTGAGATAGACGACCTCATACATGATCGCATTCCGCCCCACCTCCCTGCACTACTTTTGTCCTCGTTTCTCTCGTTTGTCGTTGTCGCTTGAACGTTTCTGCCCTCTTTCGTTTGCATCTCTCCGCCCCCTCGCTGCGTCCTCTCGCCTCCTTCTCACGCTCTCACACACTTCCTATCGTTTTCCCCTCACACCACCCCGCGTACCTCGCGCGTCCTTAGGCTTCAATCCGTGCATCAATAGCTTCCATTTACACGAAGAAGAAGTCATCGAAGAAGGCCGAAGGACGAAGAGAACCGATCCCCGTCGTCCACCACATTTTGAAATAAAAACGAAGAAAAAATGAAGAAAAAACACGCCACCTGCGCCATTCGTCTCGAGTGCTGTCTGTCGCTGTCATTGGCCCGCCGCGGGTTGGTGTGCGTGTGTTCTTGTGCTTGTGTCAATTCGATCGCATGTGTTTCCGCAGTTTGTAGTGTAGCGCGGCTATCTCTGACGATTGTCTTGTTTCTCCCTGGCGGCGTCTCGTACGCTGTGCCTCGTGTCTTGTGTCTCCACTGCTGTGCACGCCGCTGCTCCATGTGCTGTGTAGCACTGTGGTTTGCCACGGGCTGTCAGCTCCTCTGTCGCTAAGCGGTGGCCAGCCGCTCGACGACCGTTTCGAGCGATGTGCCGCGTCGCGTCTGCACGCCCGCGCCACTCCTCGCTCACTAACGCCTTTCGTCTTACCGATTAATATACATTATTTTTCGTTCTCCGTGGGCGCCGACCGGGGCTCTGATGTCGCGTCCGCCCCGCCGACGGGCGCCCCACGCGCGCTCTGTCTCTCTGTCTCCCAGCTGCTGTCTTTCCCCACCATCAATCCCTTCCTACCTTCCCGTCATCCTCCGTTCGCTGTCATTTTTTCTGTGTTCCGGACGCCATTTGTCTTTGTGGACGAGCCTCGATCGGGTCCCTCCGACGCACGCCTCGCTCGTTCGTTCGTGTCCCACGGCGCTCGTTTGATCCTTCTCGTGCCTGTCCTGTGTCTCTTTGCTCTGTCTTTCTCTTCTCCGTGACCATTCGTCGGTGTCTGCGAATCCCTACCACCCTATCTGCTTCACTACTGCAAAACAAACCAAGAAACGTCCACAAACACCGCATCCAAAGTATCGATCCCGAAAAAAATTTACAAAAATAATTCGCCCTCAACGCGAAACGCATCGTTTGCCATTTTTCCAACTATCCGAGATAAAATAAAACGTGAACCCCGAGTTGGCGTTAGGCTGGCCGTTTCGGTTTCTCTTTCTGTCGAAGGTCGTCGGTCGCTTGGCCACGTGCCTCGTTTGTGTTTTCGTTCCCTTCCCCCCGCTGCGCACGGTCACCTTTTACAGGGCGTTTCTCTCCTCAGTCCTTTCTCGCTCTGTCTGTGTATTCTTCCTCGTTAGTCGCTTGTCGCGCGTGCGACGGCGCCGTGTCTGTCGTGCGCTCGCAGCCGCGGCTCATCATTTCTCCTTGTCTCTCTTCTCCTCTCCTGCATTGGAAGCTTGTAGTTTGTAGCTGTTGTCGTTGTGCCTCGGTTATGTGTCTGTCCAGGACGGCCGCATCACGTGTCTGTGTCGTGTGTGGTGTGGAGTACGCGCCTCCGTGCGCTCGTGTGTGTCACGCAGTAAACAATCGTTTTCCGGTGCTGTTGGTGCTGTGCTGTGATTCGTGCGGCGTCCTGCCTGTCTTTGCGTCCTGTGTGTCGTCTGCGGGCGTTTCCCCCTGTATGTCTCCCTGTGTGTCTCTCTGCGACGCCTCATCTCTGTACCTTTCGGTGTTTCTCCATGAAAATTCTCATTTTGCCCAATTGTGTGTCTCCCCTCTGTGTCTCTCCGTGTGCGTTGCCTCTGTCGTTGATTTCCCCATTTTTCTGATCCCCGCTCCTAACTAAGTGACTTGCCTCGTGTGTTTGCGCGCCTGTGTGTCGCGGCTGTGTCGTTCATGTGACGTGGCCTGTGGCTGCGGTCGCGGCATTGGTTTCCCCCACAGGCGACCGCTACAGCAGGCAGCGCCCCCTCCCACCGTTCGCGTCCCTCTCCCACGTGAACCTGTAGTGTAGTCGTCCTTTGCTTTCCCCTTCGATCGTGTGTGTGTGTGTGTGTGTGTGTGTGTGTGTCTGTTCGTGCGCGCCGCCCCGCCCCCCGCTGGGCGGCGCCGCCCTGTTTTCTCCATCATTTTTGGTGTTCGTGTCGCGCCTCATTTTCTCGTTGCTTGTGCGTGCCGTTGCTCTGTGCTCGTTGCTCTGCTGTGCTCGTTTCCGAAGGTTGTGTCGCTTTTCCGCGGGATGTCGCTGGGCCGGCAGCGGCTGCGGGCGGGAGTCACTCGGTGGCCCGTCTGCGTCGCTGGGCCGGCCGCTGGTCCGTCGCTTGTCCCTTTCTCTTTCTCTGTCTCTTTTCTCGTTCGTTCTTTCTTCCCCGCCCACATCTGTTTGCCCAACTCCATCGTCGTGTCTGTGCAGTGATTCGTGTCGGGGCCCGCGGGCCTCTCGTCGCTCGATCGGCTTGGCCTCCGCACCGCTCTCCGGTCGTCCTGGTGCCTCAATGGTCGCGTCTCGACGTCGCATTGGGAACCATGGCGGCACGTGAAGCAGCTGCGAGGCGCGGCGCCGGTCGTCGATTAGGTGTGGTTAGGATTCCGTTAGTCGACTCGCGCTGATCTGATTGGCAGATCGCCGTACATTGCTACTCGTGGGCTGTCCCCCCCCTCTTCATTCTCTCTCTAGCGTTAGTGTCTGTGCCATGAAGAACGCTCCTTTTGCTCGTCGCTGGCTCTCAATTGATTCGTTCTCCTCGCGTCGTGGCGCCATCCCGTCCCCCCCCCCGCTGTCTGTCTCGTGGCTGTCGTCCTCAGTTTTCATGGTTTTCCCCACATTGCTTCGGCGTCCGCCGTCCAGTGTTTGATGCACGCGGCGCGTCCGTTTCGCCTCGCTTTCCTGTCGCGTGCCGCGGTGTACGTGTCGTTCGCTGCGGCGTGTGACGAATCGAGGCGAACTGTTGCGTCAGCGGCCATTAGTATCTCTCGCGCCCCGCCTCTGCCTCGGCCATTCTCTGCGTTGTCAGCCTCCACCCGGACGGACGCGTCTCGACAGCCAACGCATCGTCTGTTGCTTCCTGTCTCGTGCGCGTGACGTACACGGCTGCAGAGGCACTGGTGCTTGTCGCTCTGTTGTGGCGTTGCGCAGGCGGTCATCTGTCTCTTCTTCTGGGGCTACCGAACTGCGCGTCCTCCGCCGAAACCGTCGCCTGCCGATGATGGCTTCACACTCCACAGGTGGCCTGACCATTGCCATTCGTTTTCTCCTCTGTCAGCCATCCCCCCTCCCCACACAACCCACGCAATCTATCTGAGTAATCCCCCAAAAGTACAATTAATTTCTGTCATTTGCTCATCTCCGACTTCGTCTCCGGCTTCGTCTCCACCTCGCCTGCTGTGCAGCACTCGTTGTTGTCGTCGTCGTCATGTTGCCCGCGACACACCTGCTGCGGCCGCGCGACACTTCAACGAGGCGACTTCAACGTCATCGCCATCTTGGCCTCTGTTCTGTTCTGTTCTGCTCTCTGCTGCTGGCGGAAGAGGTGGCGACTTGAACTGTTTGAGTGATATAGCACAATTGAATCACTTGGGGCCTTGTTCTCATCCGCATCCGGAAAAAGTGTTTCTGCAAAAGTTTGCTCGTCGTTCTTTTCAGACCAGTCGATTTATCATGAGCCAAATCGTCAAGATCGAATACTGTGGAGGCTGAGGATATCGGGTACGTCCGCCTCGTGTTGTACGCCGCCGCCGGTGCAGAGTCCTCACAAAGTTTCTGTGATTTTTTGTGTTATACAGCGCTATGCCGATAACCTCGCCATAGCGCTCGAAGACGCCTTCCCTGGAGAAATTGAAGTCCAGGCTGCGTCCGATCGTGGAACAACTGGCCGCTTTGAAGTCACCTTCAAGGGGGAGTTGATCCACTCGAAGGCAACTAAAGGCCAAGGCAAGTGCACTACCCCTGCCGAGGTCGAGGCTGTCGTTTTGCGTGTTCGCGACATGTTGAACGCCAGCAAGTAAATTGCTGGAGCAGCGTCGGCCGGGAGGTAGGGAGGCACAGCGCCTTCCTGTTGACGGCGGCGATATTGCGAGGACACAGTGGATCTGAGGGCGCAGAATGATTGGCTTATGGGACGGCTGCAGAGAGATAAGCCTTCGCATTCGCCTCTGATTCGTTGTGGAATCGTCTTCGTCGTTGCTGTTGGACAGTTGGAGGAATGGGTCTTCCACCGTCGTGAAGCTTTGTTTTCATCTCTGCTGCGGTCCTGGACACTGTGTGACACCACTCGCGCAATGACGCCTCATCTCTGTTTCCCTTGCGGAACGATGTGAGCTCATGAGGCTGACCAAGACTGATGGCGTGTGCATCGCTCACGCCATCAGCGGGTGTGTGTGCGACAGAGAAAGGCGGTGGCGGATGAGAGCAGACTTCATGGCGGTGCAACGGTTACCGTGGTTGCCTGATCGGCCACGCAAGTTTGTTTTTAGTTGGAGGGACGAGGTTCATGTAAAGCCGTGGTGTCTTTGGCACCTCGGACGTTAATTTGCCTGGTTTTCTCTGCGAATGTGCCCCATCCCCTCCCCCGCTGCTGAGCGTAACCGTTGTCCCAGACTTTGGGCCACTTGGGCCGGTAACTCTAGGCAACTGGGAACGGGAACTTGAATGAAACCGAGCCGAGCGATGGCTGAAATCAACCTCAATCAATGTCAGATGAGGAATTGCATTGTTGCACTCGTTTTCCTCGTTGGAGCTCTGTTGCTTTTCACGGATGCAAAGAAAAACGACAAGAAGACCGCAAATGGAAAAAACGAGGTGGTAAAACCTCTGCGAGATCTTCCACGTGAAGCAGTGCCACCGGAAGGTTTCAACAGAACGGTCTACATGCTGTGGTTTCAGGGCTTCGATCACGCACCAGAAGTTGTCCGCGAGTGTCGGAAGTCGTGGCTCCACTACAACGCTCACTCTTGGAATTTCGTGTTCCTCGACAACACAACGCTGCCTCACTACCTGCCCAGCTCTTTGCTGCACCGTTTGATGCCCAACAGAGCGTCAATGTCCCCCAACCACGTCTCGAACATTATTCGCTTGCTGTTGCTTGAGATCTACGGTGGTGTGTGGGCAGATGCAACGCTGTTTTGCACTCGACCATTGGACGACTGGCTCATTCCGAACATTCAGGAGGGCTTTTTCGCGTTTGCCAAGCCCGCAGGAAACAGAATGTTGTCGAATTGGTTCCTTTACGGCTCGCGTCAGAATTACATCGTGCGGCGATGGCTGAATGCCACTGTTGTGTACCACGCGACCCATCCGGTGGACGACGTGTACTTCATCCAGCACCAACTGTTTGGCGAATTGTTTAAGAGGGATTCCCTCTTTCGGTCGATGTGGAAGCGCGTGCCTGCAGTCAACGCGAAGCACGAGGGTCCTCACATGCTGATGGAGGAGGGCTACTTCGAGCAGCTGTCGCCGCAGGTGAAGGCCCAGATCGATAGCCACTCCTCCCCGTTGTACAAGCTGTCTTGGAAGGACTACAGCTTTAATCGCACCGGGCACACCACCAACATCGACTACTTGTACAGCACCGTCGCCGATTCGCCAGCTCCTCAGTTCCAAAACTGGCGGTTTCCCAGCAGCGGCGGATCGAAAAAGGCCACCTCCAAGACCCCGTCCGCCTGGAGCCGTGTGTCGAAGGATCACTCCAAAGACAAAGCGACCAAAGAGCAGTCTGTATCCGCCTCGACGAAGAAGCGGCCGGAAAACACCCGTAGCAGTGCTAAAACTGCCTCCAAGCGCGCTACCCAGCGCCACCCCGCCAACAAAGGGCACTAGACCTTTGAGGAAACTCGTGTCCTCCCAGCCAGACATACTGTCGTTTGCCCTGGGAGTCGACCTATTCCGTCGCGATCACCCTTCGCACCCGTTTGTCGTTCTTTCTCCTTTTGCGTCTGGTGCGCCATCTGTTGACTTGTCTCGTCTTTCTTGCATTCCTCCTCTTGGGTCGCCTACCGACCAATCGTAATTCCTTTTATTATTGGGAGCATCTTTCAACCGTGTATGAGAGGGCTGGGGCCAAGACAGCGACGATGGCTGTGCTGAGGGGCCTGCGTTCGACGGCCCCGACGACTGCGAAGATGCATACCGGTACCAGTATCATAGCATCCGCTGCCCGTCTCTTCGACAGAGGGACAGACAGTCTGTCCGCCTACGTTTTTATTGTTGGGAGGCCCGCAACCGTTGGTGTTCCACAGGGGAAGGATGTACCTACAGGAATGAAGCGAGAAGTGTGTCGCGTGTCGCAGTGTTTCTTTTCCATTTTTCATTCGCCATCTTCGTGAACAGGGATCATATACTCTTTGTGAATAGGGATCATATGCCGATAGCATATTTTTAAATCATGTCGGAATTGGAAGTGGTGCTAGAAGAGATCAAAGATGTTAAGAAAAAGTTGGAAAAGGCAGAAGGAGAGGGAAAGGATATCAACAATCCTGGTGTAGTTGCGTTGCATCAACTTCTAACTGCTTTGACTGCGGAAAGAGCTAGATTAAGATCTTCTTTATCTGGTAAGTCCTCAAATATAATTTGAATATGCGGATCGAACCTCCAATGATCATTATTTGTTCCTATCACATTATCTATTTTTCCTATCCTCCTTTTCCCCTGTTACTTGCACTTTCTGATGAAATTACATTATAGGTACGACAAGGGCGAGTGCATCGAAAGGTAATGATTTATTTTCTGGCTTTATTTATTTATTTTTCTTGCTTGAGCCACCAACTACAATTATTTTAAATAGCGCGCAGTCCATCATTGAAATCTCAACGGGAGTATTCGTTGATATTGGACGAGTTGCTCCTGTGGGGATTTATTCCAATGTCATCATCAATACTAGTCAGCAAGCGCTCTACACAACAAAGTCCTCAAGGACATTCGTCGACACGTTATTCTTTCCAATTACCCCCATCGAAGAAAATGAATTGAGGATTGAGGACACCTCTTCTGCGGGAAGCAGTGCCACCGGAAGGTTTCAGCAGAACGGTCAACATGCGGTGGTTACAGGGCTTCGATCAAGCACCAGAAGCTGTCCGCGAGTGTCGGAAGTCGTGGTTTCACTACAACTGTTGCGTCTCATGTGTCTCGTCTTTCTTGCATTCCCCCTCTTGGGTCGCCTACTGACCAATCGTAATTCCTTTTATAAATGGAGCATCTTTCAGCCGTGTATGAGAGGGCTGAGGCCAAGACAGCGACGATGACTCCTGCGATCGACTGCCCCGACGGCTGCGAAGACGGCGACAGCCTTTGGCCATTCAAACAGATCACTGGCCGGAAGATGTTAAACTGACAATCTTCCTGGACTGCCTTACGAGGCGAGCAGCATATGGACTGTACGCGTTGGATGTGGGACTCCCAGTGGGAACATATACCGGTAGGTATATGTATACCGGTACCGGTATCATACCGTGGCAGCCGCTGCCGGTACCCAAAGTTGCTCCGCTGCACAGAAACTGGGTCGAGTTTGGACCGTTACGACTTTCGGACTCGTCGACGGTGCCAGCTTTGCCATTTGGCGGACCGTGACAATGCCCGAAAGAAAGAATTGACAGTGGTCCACAATCCATTCGACCAGAGGCAAGTACTCTAATTGACGCGAAAGAAAGCGTTGGGCGATCAAGTTCGCCGAGGAATATGATTCATCGTTGGGTCCGAACCAGCGTGTTCTGAAGGAAGAAATGCCACTCGAAATCGTACAAACAGTACTCAACCCCAGGCACAACGAAGAATCGCTTGTCCATCGCCATCACGACCAGGACGATGATGTCGACAATATCAGGCGCTCTGGGCCCCACAAAGCCTTCGCCAGCAGGATCGACGACGTGAACGAGGACCTGCAGCAGTCCATGTGCGAAGTCGTGGACATCAAGCTGTTCCGAGTCACGACTGAGACCGTGCAGCACCGAGCCAACACGAACACGAACAGCATGTTGCAGGCGCTGTTGTACAGCAAGCACAAGTCAAAGGCGCCCGAGACCGTCACGAAGAAGGCGCTGATCGGCGCCGACCTGTCGAAGCTCATCGTCACCAAGTCCGACGTCAAGGAGATTTCGGCCCACGAGGTCATCTCCAAGGACGAGTGCAACAAGGCCTTGAAGTCCGACCACGTGAAGCTGCAGGAGACGATGTATCAGATTCGAGAGCTGCGTCGGAGGCACAACAAGCCGCTGCCGCAGGACAAGCCGCTGCCGGCGTCTCCGTCGCCGCTGCCTGGCACGCTGCAGGCGGCCCTGAAGCCCAAGCCGCCTACGTCTTCTCCGCGAACAGAGCGGAGCCTGAACATGGACCGGAAGACGCTCGTCGCCCTGAGTGAGCAGCGGCGGCGGGAGGCGCAGCTGCACCCCGCGCGCGTCTACGACGAAGCGACCGCAGCGCCGACGAGCCAAGCGACCCCGGAGAAAGACACGCAGCATGTCGCCTACCTGGACCCCGGCGTCCACGACTCGGTGACCTGGGCGCTGCAGTCGAGCCGCTTCCACGAGAAGGAGCTGGAGTCGGAGCTGATGTCGTTCGAGAAGACGCTGCGCGCGGACTTCCACGACGCCGACACCGACTCCAGCGACGACGACGACGACGCCCCGGGCTCCCATCGACACAGCATCCTCGGTGGATCGCGTAGCCTGCACCGCGGCAACAGCCACAGAGGAGGCGACGGCGGAGGCGACCGGGGCAGGGGCAAGAAGAGTCCGCTGCGGCGCAAGAAGCGCAAGGGCAACTACAACGTCTCGGAGACCGACGTCGCGCACAAAATCGAGTCGGAGCTCGGCGAGCTCGACAAGGCGCTCTACCGAGACATGCTGCGGCGCCAGCAGCTGAAGCTGGCGCAGGAGCGGCGACTGCAACGCCAGCTGAAGATCGCGCAGCAGCAGCAGCTGGCGCTGCAGCAGAACCTGCAGCAACAGCAGCAGGCGAAGACGACGCAGAGCCAAACGGCGGGCCACGGCCACGGCCATGGGCAAGGTCACAGCCAAGCACACGGCCAAAGTCACGGCCATGGCCATGGCCACGGCCACGGCCACGGCCACGGTCACGCTCATGGGCCGCCCGGCGAGCACAGTCACGGCCCCAGCCACGGCCCCAGCCACGGCCCCAGCCACAGTCACGGCCACAGCCACGGCCAGAGCGGTGCGCACGAGCACAGCCCCGTGCACAGCCACGGGCTGGCGGAGCTCAGCCGCCAGTCGTCAGCGTCGAATCTGATGCAGCGGTCGGCGTCGCAGGCGTCGATCGGGACGCAGCGGTCGGACGAGTCGATGATGTCGCAGACGGCGAAGCAGGCGGGCGGCTCGCGGCGCGGCAGCCCCAGCCGGTCGAAGGCGGCGAAGCGGTCGCACCTGCACCATCACCTGACGAGCGAGGACGGCGAGAAGACGATCGCCATCGCCAGCACCGGCGTCGAGATCGTGCACGACACGCAGATGATGAAGCTCAAGCAGCGCCGCAGCCTCTTCGAGTCCACGCTCAGCGTGCGCATGCGGAAGGAGGCGGCCGAGGCGAAGGACCGCAGCGAGCGCCGCCTGAGCAAACAGGCGCTGCTCGACGCCGCGGCGAAGGACAAAGCCGCCGCCGCCTCCGCCGCTGCGGGTCCGTCGCTCGGACTGCTGCCGGCGTCGTCGTCCCAGGCGAATCTGCTGGCGCAGCGGCCGCTCAGTCGCATGAACAGCAGCAGCGCGCTGCTGTCGCGCGACGGCAACGCGTCGGTGTCGGCGTCGGCGTCGCCCAGCCGCCGCAGCAGCGCGATGGGCGCGGCGCTCTTCGGCGGCGACTCGCAGATGGCCAGCGCGCTGCACAGCCGCCGGCCCAGCCGCGTCGACTCTTCATGGCGTCGTGCCCGTCGCCAGCAGCAGTCGCGCGCACAGCCGCCGCGGCAGCGACGCGTCGACGTTCTCGTCGCTGCTCGAGCACCGCAGCGTCAACTTCGACCTCAGCGGCGTCGACGACCACACGCGCACCGACGCCTCCGCGCCGACGTCGCTGTCGCTGTCGCTGTCGGCGCAGCTGTCGCCTGCCGGCCACGCGGCGCCCTTCGGCGCGAGGCAGCCGCTGCCGCCGTCCTCGCCGCCGCCGAGCCACCTCGCCGCGGCGGCGGCGTCGCCGGGCGTCGCGGCCGCCGCGGAGCCCGTCGGCGGCGCGGCGCGGCCCAACCCGCTGAGCGTGCGCCAGGCGCGCACCCAGAGCCTCGCGATCTTCCGACGGCTGACGGCGCCGCCTCTGCCGCTGCAGACCGCGAGCCCCGCCGCCGCCGCGAGCGCTGCGGGCGGCGGGGCGGAGCACATTTTGACGGTCGCCGCGGCGCTGGCGGGCGCCACCGACGCGGGCGCTGCGGCCGAGGCGCCACCGGCCGCCACCAGCGACGCCCCCGCGCCGGCGACGGTCGCCTAGCGTCGCACGACGCGTCGCAGGCGGCATCGGTGGGCGGCGGCGAGGACGACGACGCCTCGTCGATGGCGTCGACCGCCGCGGCGACGCTCGACCGCGCGGCGCCGCCGCTGCAGTCGCCGCACGGCAAAGTGAGCTTCCACGCGACGGTGGCCGAGCTGCTGTCGGCGTCGCAGAGCGTCAGCGAGGAGAGTCGCTCGGCGATGCTCGAGCAGAGTCGGTCGGCGCGCCAGGAGCGGCTGCAGGTCGTCGACCACATCGTCAGCCGCGTCCTCGCGCACGCGGAGAGCGAGGCGAGTCGGCTGCGTCACCGCGCGCAGCAGTCGCTCTACGCGCTGCCGCCGCCGCGCCAGAGCCCGCACAACCACAGCGACAGCGGCGACGTGCTCCTCGCGAGGGCGTGGCGCGCGCAGGCGTCGACGTTGTGGGCGCCGACGCTGCCGTCGCGCGGCGGCGCCCGGCGGACGACCTCCGCCGCCGCCGCCGCCAGAGCCACCTCCGCCGCCGCCCGAGCTACCTCCGCCGCGGCGGCCAGCGGCAGCGACGAGGGCGCCGCGGCCGCGGCGACGCACAGCTCGATCGAGTCGTCGGTGGGCGACCCCTTCGGCGAGCACAAGCACCGCAACACGCCCTCGCTGCTCTACTTCGTCTCGCCGCTCGACTCGCTGTCGCGCCGCGTCGTGCTCGACGGCAACGCCGACGTGCCGCGCGCCACGCTGCCGTACCGCGACACGGAGATGCAGGACCTGGGCCGCCTGACGGAGAAGAAGCAGCGGCGCGAGATCGGGCAGCACCGCGTGGAGCACAACCAGCTCATCGACCGCATGAAGGACAAGCTCGAGGGGCAGGAGGGCATCCAGCACGTCAAGGCCGTCGAGGAGCGCTCCGAGGCCATCCACGCCGCCAAGCGCTTCGGCCGCGCCATCGCGCAGGACATCACCGTGATGAAGGAGCTCGCCACGACGCTGTCGCGGCGCGCGACGAAGAAGGTGGCGCAGCTGGTGGCGCAGTGGAACGCGCAGCACGAGGACGGGCTGCAGCAGCTCACCGAGCACGTGCAGCAGCTCGCCGACGGCGACTTCCTGCGCCCGGTGCTGCAGCGGCGGCGGCGCGACCAGCTGTGGTGCCTCGACCTGCAGCAGATGGACTACCTCGTGCGCCGCCTGTCGCCCGACGACCTCGTCCTCGCCAGCGGCGTCGCCGACATGGCGCCGCGCCAGGCGACCACCGCGCAGCGACTGTCGCGCCGCGCGCGGCCCATCGGCGCCACCGCCGCCGCTGCCGCAGCCCGCGGCGCTCGCGACGACGACAGCGACCGCCCGAGCGACGAGGACGCGGAGGACGACAGCGACGAGGCCGACGACTTCTTCCCCGCGCTGGGCGGCCAGCCGCCGCCCGCCGCGCAGCAGCCGCGCGCCACCGCCGCCTCCGCTGCTGCCGCCGCCAGCAAAAAGACCGCGTCGTCGTCGTCACCGTCGCAGCCGACGCCGTCGGCCGCTTCCGGCGGCGGCGGCGGCGGCGCCACGTTCCTCACGCAACGGCGACTGTCGCAGTCGAGCACCGCGTCGACAGCGTCGCGGCCGTCGAGCAGCGCCACCGCCGCCGGCTCCGTCGTCGGCGCCGCGCCGTCGCTGCTGACCTCGTCGAACCTCGCGGCGCTGCAGCAGCAGCAGGCGCCGCAGCCGTCGCTGCCGCTGCTCATCGACACCGGCGACCGCGGCGCCGCGTCGCCGGCCACGAGGCGCGACCGCCAGCGGCGCGAGGAGCTGCAGCAGCAGGCGCAGGACGAGCAGCGGCGGCGCCAGCTGCGCGTCAAGCGCATGCACCGCGACCTGCTGCGCAAGCACCGCCACTGGCGCCACGACTTCCAGCACTGCTACGCGTACGCGTCGCTGCTGGAGTCGCGGCTGCTGCGCAACCAAGAGGAGTTCGAGCTGCTGGGCCGCCAGCGCGTGCGCAAGAAGGTCTGGTTCGTCAACCTGCTGCGCAAGATCCAGCGGCTGAAGCGCTCGGCGGCCAGCGCCAAGGCGGTGCCGTCGTCGCTGTTTCTGTTGCTCGCGACGCTGCGCAAGCTCATCGTGTTGGACGTGTCGCTGTCGCGCGACGTCGTCTGGACGCTCGTCGACGAGACCGTCTCGGCGGAGGAGTACGGCTCGAACCTCGTCTACTCGGCACTGCAGCTCGTCTTCGACAGCGTCGGCATCAGCGCCGAGGAGGTCTACAAGCGGCTCAAGGCGCGTCTGCAGCTGTCGGCGGCGTCGCCCTCGCGCACCGCCGGCGGCGGCCACCAGCAGCAGATCCACCTCGCGCCGAAGCTGCTGGCCACCGTGCGCAAGGAGCGCAAGATGAAGCAGCTGCGCCGCCGCATCGCGCGGCAGCAGGAGCGGCGCGCGCGCCATCGACAGCGCAAGCGCCTGCGCCTGTTGCAGCAGCAGTCGGCGCTGGGGGCGCTGCTCGAGGACGAAGACTCCGACGTCGACGACGACGACGACCTCGACGTCGACAGCGACCGGCGCCAGAAGCAGCGCGCGGCCGCCGCGGCGTCGTCGCAGGCGCAACAGCTGCAGCTGCTGCGTCAGAAGCTGGCGAGCACCGACGACCGCGAGGAGGACGACGACGACACGGCCTCTGTGGCGTCGGACACGTCGTCGATTGTCAGCGGCAGCGAGGACGGCGAGGGCGGCGCCGGCGCCGGCGAAGGCGACGACACCGACTCGGTGCTGAGCGACCTCGACGACCTCGCGGCGCAGGACGACGAGGACGACGAGGACTTCGACCTCGACCAGATCGACCTGCAGGCCTATCTCTGAGGCCCGAGCGACGCGCCGTCGCGTCGTTGGCCTCCCTCATCAGCGCGTCCTCAGCAACGGACTCGGAGGCATAAACACACAGCTTCGTTGTAGATAATGTACATACTTAAGTCTCTTCGCCTGCGACCCCTCGACCCCCCCCCCCCCCACCATCGCCTCATCGCCTCATCGCCCCCACCGCTCACCGAGCCCGCCTGTGAGCCCCGGCCCAAGGACCTGTCGCCGTCGCCTCTCGCCGTTTCGGTCAGACTACAGTGGTTACAGGCTGCGCTACCGTGGCTACTGTTCGCCCTCACCGTGCGAACGGTCGGACTCGGACGGTGCCTCCCCGGCGCACACCTGGCGCCGCGCCAATGTAAACATATCCATAGCTCGCTCCGCGCGGCTCGTCTGGGCGTGTTCGAGTCGTTGAGCGATGCACCGTTGAGGACCGACAGCAGCGGCTGTCCACTGCGAGACGAACGACAAGCGACGAACACAGGCGACGGGTTGGCACGAAGTTAGTTATGGATATGTTTAAATTGGTGTAAGCGCAGGTCTGACCGAACGAGGAGAAAAGAGGGAGAAAAGAGGCGGCAGAAGACACGGCAACATCGACGGTTGAGCATGCATGCGCAGGTTAACTCATAGCAGAGGCAGACAGAGCGGCGGAGGCGGCAGACGAGGCAGAGCGGCGAGAACAAAGTGGAAGGAGGCGCAAAGACGACGGAGCAGCGAGCAGGCGTCGGTGGCGCGGCGTCGTTCTCCTCATAGCGATATATATAAAGTATGCGGGTGGGGGTTCAGCGTATTGAAAGGCGGGGGGGGGGGGAATGTACACAACTCGTTGGTGCGCGTGGCGAGCGAACGGAAGGACGTGGGTGCGCCCTTCGTCGAGATCCAACGTAAACAACAGACTACCGAACGAAAATCAAATCACAACGACACTCGACTCGAGAAACAAAAGGAAAGACGGAAACAAGAAACGAAACGGGATGCCACCGCGAGGCCGGTGCGTCGTCTGCTGCACAGGCGACGCTCTAGTTGGTGAAATCCAGTCGATATATTCGGTGCTCTTCGTCCAAATACATCGTGATCGTTGCGGCGAAGCTGACGTCCACCGGGTTGGGGACCATAATCTTCTGAAAGTACTGCGAGATGTCCTCCATGCTGAGCTTGGCGGCCGCCGACTCACCCAGGACCATCTGCAGGACGTTGTAAACTTGCTCTTGCGCTTCCGTTTGATGTAAAATCGATTGTAGCATCACGCTGCCCGGTGTGAAGGCGTACTTGAACAGTTTCGTGCCGGACATGGTCACTTTGCAGACGATTTTGGAGCCCGCCGTGTTGAGATACTGATGAATGCTCGCTTGCTTGAGATTCACCACACAGTCAGGGACTAAGTCCATACCGCGCAGCATATGCAAGGCTATACGCTCAGGACCGCGCACTTGTCGAAGAGACATCACAGTGCTGGCGGGGCCCGAGGACGGCACGCCCGTAGTGCCCGAGGCCGCGGCGGCAGCAGCAGCGGCAGCGGAGTTGTTCATCAAGCCATTGCCACTGTTCAGCATGGCCATGATTGCGTTCGGTTGGATTTGCACCGCCTCTGAGGAGTCGTCGAAGAGATAGCAGTTGGACAGGCAGAACTGCGTGAAGAACTTGACGATGAGCTCGACGTCGTACGAGTTCATCACGTTGATCAACATGTTGGCGTACGTGCGGCGAATGTCACGCTTCAGCACACGAGGGAAGGGCTTCACCCGCCGGTCGTAGTACTTTCGGTGTCGGCGCTTGACAGCTTGAATCGCCTGCGTCGAGTCTCCATCGCCTGACCACTCCAAGGACGCGCACGCGTCGTCCGACGTATCTTGCGGCTGATCATCACTCTCGCTCAAGGTCAATCGTTTGCTCGGCGTGGAGTCCTCTGACAAGTCGTCGAGGCTGTAGTCTCTCTTGCGCTTGCCCGTCGCCACAATTAATTCCTGCGACACTTCATCGTCGTCATCTTCCTCCTCCTCCTGAATTTCCAAACTGATCACGGCCGAGTCTTCCTCTGAAGACGTCCGAAGGTCGGTCACGGTACTTAGATCTGACATTCATACGAGAAACGATTAAATAACGGCAATGAAAATAATTCGCGATGTCGCGAGAGCAGTTACGCTT
>SMOI01000010.1:254088-264299 GCA_008000375.1 Poteriospumella lacustris
CTCGCCGCCTCCGCTGCTCGCGCCGCGCGTCGACTCGACGGCCTCGTCGGACGGCTGGACGCGGTACTCCTCGCGCGCCGCCTCTACGGCGACGCCCGTCGACGACGCCGCGAAGGGCGGCGCGGCCGTCGCGGCGGCGCCTCGGCCGCTGCCGTTCCGCAGTCGCTCGGTGTTCTTCCCCGCGTTCATCCTGGCGTCGGCCATCCACCACCTCCTTGTGCTGATCACCTTCGGTCTGCTGTGCCCCGCGCTCGCCGTCTCCGTCGCGGTGGTCGTCGCGTCGACGACGCTGACTTGGGAGATCGTCATCGGCCGCTGGATGACGCGCGGCGCCGTGTCGCGGGACCTGTCGCAGTGCGCGCAGCTCGACGAGGCGCGTCTGCAACAGCTGGACGCCGTCTGCGAGAACGTCTGCACGTCGCCGCGCAAGAGCATCTGGATCCTGTGCTTCGGCTCGGCGTTCTTCTTCGCGTTCGTGCTGCTGGACATGGCGGGCGACCAGCAGGGCTGGCACGGCGCGCTCTGGGCGCCGATCGCGACGACGCTGTTGGCGACGTGTCTGTGGCTGTGGTACGCCGCACTGGCCGACTCGCCGCGCACGGTCACGCTGCAGCAGCGCCGCGCCAACGCCTACGCGGCCTTCGCGACCGCCGGCACCATGGCCGCCGCCGAGGCCAGTCGCGCGCCGGCGGCGCACGTCGGCGGCTCCGGCGGCAGCTCCGGCGGCAGCAGCTTCGTCGACAGCGACTTCCCCGCGAACTACTACGACCGCCACCCCGACTCCTTCGGCGGCGCGCCCGCGACGAGCCCCTGGGACCACCCGTCCGTCGACGAGCAGCGCTTCCACGCCGGCCGCTTCCTCAGCGCCGGTCGCTTCTTCAGCACCGCGTCCACCGCTGCGGCCCCGCCGCTCGTCGGCGCGGCCCCCGGCGCCGCTCCACCGGCGGGCGCGACCATTGAATTGCCCACGCAGCCGTCGTCCAGCGCCGCGACGCAGCCGTGACCCCCCCCCCCCGCCACCGCCACCGCCCGGCGGGTCTCTCCCCGTTAGCCTCTTAGCTCCACATTGCCTCGCAGCTCTGGCCCCGCCCCCTCACCGTTGTCCGGCCAGTCTCGTCGTGTCTCCTTCGTCTGTTTCCTGTGTATACCCTGTGTAAGTCCTTCAGTCTTTGGTCGCTGGTGTCGTTAGCCGAGTTACAGTTCGACGGAGGCGTCGCAGGGGGCGGCTACTTCCGCTTGGGGTCCCAGACCCAGAAGTTGGCGAGCCACTTCTCGCCCTTGAGCACGGGCAGCGCGGCGTGCAGCGACAGGTCGTCGCCGTTGCCGTCGGGCAGGAGGTTGTAGAAGAGCACCGCGTTGCCCTTGCCCGGGTGGATCTTGAAGCCCTGGCCGTCCGCTCCCTTGGGGAACGACGTCTCGCCGCCGGCGTCCGGCGCGGCCATGTCGGTCAGGTAAAGCAGCAGCGTGATGTAGCGCGACTCGGAGTAGCCCGACACGCCCCAGTCGTGGTGGGAGTCGTACTTCTGGCCGTGGACGTAGTGCACGACCTGCATGTCCTCCGTGTTGCTGCGGTCCAGGCGGGGGATGCGCAGCAGCTGCTCGGCGCGGCGAAACAGCGACTCGGTGACCTCGTTGGAGTCGCGCGGCACCCAGGCGTTGCGCGAGGTGCGCGTGTCGGACTTGCGCGCGCCGCCGCCGTCTTTGTTGCCGACGAAGGAGCCGGCCATCTTCGGGGCGGCGGTCGCGATGATGGCGTCCGCCTCGACGTCCGAGAGAAAGTTCTCGATGAAGAACGCGCGCGGCGCCGTGGACACGACGGTGAGGTTCAGCGTGAGCGGCTTGGACGGCGCCTGGTGGCAGGTGGCGGCGGGGCCGCGGCACGTCCAGTAGTGCTCGGACGTGTCCGCGTGGTGCACTTGGCCGGAGTAGTCGGCGGGCCACATGTGGTGGATGGGCGGCTTGCGCGGCTGGCCGTCGGGGCCGAAGTAGTGGCGCCACTCGCGGCCCGTCCGCTGCAGATACTCAGTCATGAAGGCCTCCTCGCGCGCGATGTGGTCGCGCATCTCCTTCGGCGGCGGCCGCGCCTTGTCTTCGATGATGTACAGCACCTTCTTCGGGTCCACCGTGTGGCGCGCTAACACCTTGTTCTTCTGCTTGTGCTCCGTGAAGTAGAAAACGTGGCCGGCGTACGAGTTGACCTAACAAGGAAAGGACGCGACAGCAGCAGAGCGTCGGTCAGTGCGGGGTGGGGCGGTGCATCGCTCAGGGGCGCGACGTACCGTGTACTCCATGCCCAGGTCGAGCGTGCCTTGTGGGATGCCGTCGTGTCCGTCGTCGTACCACACATCCACCTTCGCAGGGATGATATTGCGGAACTTGGCGGACGCCGACGTGGACGGCGTGTTGAGCACTCGGTAGAACGGCTTCTCCGTCTGCGGGGAGAAGCCGACGCTGCTGCGCGCGGCGCCCGCGGTGCCAATGCCTCCGAAGCGGTACTCCAGCTGAGATGGGCGCATGGTGTGCTGTGCATTGGACAGAGAAATGAGACGCGGGCCGCGTCAGGGCAGGCGGGCGTCAGTGGGACTTACCACGCGCGGCAAAATGGCGGCTTGGGACTCGGCCGGCTTGGCGGTGAAAATGTGCGACGAAAACGTGGTCACAGGGATGCTGGACGACGGCGGAATGTCCGCGATAAAGACGTTTTCCCCGTCGTCACTGACCCAGTACAAGTTGAGCGTCTCATCCGGGAGGGTGTTGGTGAACGTAACCGACAGAGACTGGGAGGACGACGAGGGCCGCTCGTCGATTATCTCTCCAGTCTCGCTGATGGCGAAGCCATCTTCATAGTCATCGTAGTCTTCTTCCATCGCTCGGCTGAAGTGCGCAGCAAAGCAAAGGAAGGCGATGAGAGCCAGCAGAAAGACGTTCATGTTCGCAGGCTCTTTCGCTGTAGCTGACAGTTACAGTCAGCGCTCGATAAGTGCAAAGAGGGGTTGTAATTGCTTGTCTTAGTATGTGATTTCGGCGGTTATTTGGGTCCCAGAGCGAAGTGCGAAGGAAAGAAACGGAGCCGTCGCGCGAGAAGATGTTTCCGCCGGTGGGACGGTGATCAACCGCTGAGGTACAATGACTGCCGCTTTATGACCGTACCTATTGTGTCTCTATCCGCTTCTCCACTATGAAACACGTACTAGCTCTACTTTCGCTTTATTGCAGAGGGATCCGTAGCGATTATGTCAAGCTATCCGACAAACGAAACGCATTCAAAGTACATATACACCTGTACAAGATGTGTGTATGTAGCCTTTATAAGACCGAATGCAGAGCTCGATCTCGTACAAGTCGTTTCAGAAAGCAGAAGTAGTGATTGCCGCGACGACGACGACAAAGATATCGCCAGCAGCAGCAGCGACCCAAGAGCCAAGAGCCAAGAGCCAAGAGCCAAGAGGGTTCGTTGGCAAGACATTTCTCATTTCCAGTGAATGTCGCGTTAGGGGTTCGACTGAAAGACTGCCATCTTTCTTCTCCTCACTGTAGATATGGGTTGCACGGAAAGCAAGCGCCCCGTCCATGCGTACTACGAACCGGACGGGGGAGCCTTGATTTCCTTCGAATACCCAAAGAAGCATTCGCCCAAGCGCGAGCTTGTATTTGTATCTACCTACGATGCGAAGTTATTTCGTGCACAGGAGCTGTGTTATGTAGTCAGCAGCGCTTGGCACACGTACTGGTTGGATTTCGCGACTCGGGCATCCACACAAATACCGCCTGAGATTAACAACCATTCGCTGTTGGACGGAGATGGACGCATCCGCACAGATTTGAAACATCGCAAGCACTATCGCGCCATCAACAAGATCGTCTGGGACTACTACTTCAAGCTCTACGGCGGTGGCCCGGTCATCTGCTTCAAAGTGCCCGCCGGCTTTGCGAAGGAAGAATACGAGCGCAGCACATGGATCAAGCACGTTCGCCTGCACTCAGTCGCTATAGTGATTCATCCCTCGAGTTTTCCATCGCAGACAAATGAGTTCGCGATGGTGAACAACCCGATGGCTGAGGGACACGCGTCCGCGGCGGCGGGGGTGCTCCTCAACGACCTGAGCAAGTCGAAGCTGAGGCAGGCGAAGGAGAAGGACAAAGAAATCAACGCGTCCAATGCCGAGGCTATCGGTGCGATGATGGCCAAGGACATGGGCAAGCGGAAGCTCGAGGAGGCGAAGGAGAAGGAGAAGGAGCAGCACGCCGCCAACGCGGGCGCCATCGGACACATGTTCGCCGGCGAGCTGGCCAACCAGCAGCTGGCCAAGGCCAAGCAGGCCCAGGCCGCGGAGCAGCAAGCCACCACTGAGAGTACCGCGATGCTGTTCGCCAAGGGCAACGTGAAGAAGAACTTCAAAGAGGCGTTGGCGCGCAAAGACACCCGCGCGGCGCAGTTCTTCGCCGCGACGATGCTGAAGAACGCGTGGCGCGCGAAGAAGGCGCGCCAGCGCACGAGACTCATGCGCGCCGAGAAGCAGCGGCTGTTGGAAGACGGCATGGCACGGAAGCTGCAAGCCAAGTACCGCACGCGCCTGGCGCAGCGCCGCGTGCGCAAGCTGCGCGAGGAGCAGCGCCGCCTGAAGCAGGAGGCCTGCGCCATCATCGTGCAGTCCAACT
This sequence comes from Poteriospumella lacustris, assembly GCA_008000375.1. Lineage (NCBI taxonomy): Eukaryota > Chrysophyceae > Chromulinales > Dinobryaceae > Poteriospumella > Poteriospumella lacustris. Next base: position 258,748 of record SMOI01000010.1, read on the forward strand.
GGCGCATTCGCCAGTCGCGCCGCAAGGTGCAACGTCTGAAGGCGGAGAAGCAGCGACTGCTGGAAGAGGCGGCGGCGCTGAAGGTGCAGAGCCGGTGGCGCGTGCGCAAGGCATCGCAGCAGGTGGCGCAGCTGCGCAAGACGCGGCAGGCGAGAGAGCAGATGATGGAGAGCGCCAAGCTGCGCCTGCTGCGGCTATTGCTGCTATGGCGAGCACGATTTACGCTGAAGAAGCGTCGCATGATGAACCGCCAGCTGGCGTACGTGCAGGTGCTGCGTGCGCGCGACATCAACGTGGGCGACGTGACCTCGTCGGACCCGTTCGTCGTCGTCTCCGTCGAGTCTCGCCACTACTCGGCCTCCTCGGCCACCTCGGCCTCGTCTTCTTCCAGTGCGCTGCCACGCACACTGTCGTCCTCCGCGCCGTCGTTCTCTTTGATGAAGAGCGGCGCGGGTCCCAACGGAGAGAACCCGAACCACGAGCCGCTCGGTTCGACGCGCTCGCGGTTCAAAACCAGCGTCAAGAGCGCAACGCTGGCGCCCGAGTGGAACGAGACGGCGCTCGCGGTGAACGTGCTGGGCGAGGACAAGATCGTGCTGACGCTGCTGGACAAGGACACGTTCCACAAGGACAAGTTCCTCGGCCAGGTCGTCTTCGACGTGAGGAAGCACAGCGCGCTGCTCTACCGCGGCCAGCCCGTGACGCTGCGCGGCGTCCCGATCGACGGATACAAGGTGCCTCTGTACGACTTGGAGGGCAAGGCGGCCTCGCTGCCGCTGAGCGACACGCCCGGCAAGGGCACGATCGACTTCACCGTCAGCTTCGCCTGGCCGCGCGCGAAGTGGCACAGCGGCTGGGCGATGAAGATGGCCTCGCAGCTCATCGCGCTGTCCGCGCCGTCCTTCAAGCCCCGCTTCCTCCTGCTGCAGGGCAACAAACTCGCGTACTACGACAACGAGCACACGCTGGACCACGCCCGCGACACGATGAACTGCCGCGACATCACGCGCATCGACTACGGCCCCGACAACAAGTCGGGCCACATGACGCTGCGCATCGCCGCCTCGGCCACCACGACGGGTCAGAACGAGTGGTTCTTCCACTGGATGGACCACGAGACCGACGCCAACATCACCACGTGGCTGCGCACGCTGGAGCACGCCTGTCCACAGGCGCCCATCAACGGCGAGGGCATGTTCACCACCCACAACCCCACGAACCGTGCGGCGTCGGTCCTGCGCCACGACTCGGTCTCCTCCGTCACGTCCTCCTCCGCCAACCCCATCAATCTCAAGACGAAGTCCTCGGCCCTGCGCCGCGGCTCGGCGTTCTTCACCGGCGCCAAATAGACGCTCGCCCCCCCCCCCTTTGCCCTGTGCGGCCTGGCGACTCGCTCGTTTGTAACTCGTTGTTTCGTCTATTTATCGCAGCCTTACGCCTCCACTGTTCGATGGTAAAAACGTTTAATTATCACGAACACAGTTCGAGGGTACAAACATCCACTGCTGGCGCGCACGCCACAGAGGAACCATGGCGGCCAGCCGTTCCCCCGTGTTTCTTATTGGATACCGCTGCTGCTACGGTCGGGAAATACAAAGACGGAAATTAGTCAATGACGATATGCATTTACTTGAAAGAAGACACAAGAATGTGGTACATAGTGTCAAATCATGTGTTTTTCTCCATTTCCTACTCCATCGATTGCGATGCTGTGAATTGAAGTGGCCTTTGTCGCATTTAATTCACTCTGTAGGGTATCTGTATGTGCATACACATGTGTAGCTCATAGAAGAAGTATATATCAAGACACGTCGCTGAGGGTTAATATGTGTTACACTTGAAAAGGACTGAGAAACATGTGTTCTCAATGTCATCGGGTCCAAATAAGGTCTAAGGAGCACCGTAACGCTGCGAGCGCCTCCCCAGGGGAACGGAACCCCTCGACGGTGGCGGCGATTGATTTTGGGACTTGACGCGCATTTTTACACTCTTTCTGCTCTCGTCTAAGCTTGTTGAATATGAAGCTTGCGAGTCTGATTTCCACTTTGTCGGTTCGATATCCAGGACTAGTGCCTGTGAGTGCATGGGGTGAAACGAGTTTGTTTTACAATCCTCAGAACTTGTTCGAACGAGGCACGTACTGTGTCACTTTCAAAGAAAAGGATGGCGCGAACGACTCCGCCTCCGCCCTTAATCGCGAAGAAGTGGATTTTCGTATGAACTTCAAGATAAATAAGGAAACTTTCCTGAGCCGATTCCAAGAAACTTCTCTTCCGAAGCGTCCACCGAAGGGCCATGTTATCCAGCTTCAAAGTGGAAGCGCTTATGACCCCACTGTCTTGGATACACTTATTCCGCATCCTGTGTATGGTTGGATGGGGTGGGTGTCCATTACTAACCCCTCCGCGAACAGTGTTCGAGAAATACTAGACGGCGGCCTCCTCGACGAGTCCTACCAGCACGCGGTGGCGAGCTACGAGAAAAAGCGAAAGCTACTCAAAGCGAACAACGGAGCTGATAGAGAGATGGGAAGTTCTAAACTAAGTGGCCGCAAGAGACGAAGCGGCGACGAAGGCGGTGCGGATGCGGCTGTCGCTGAGAGCAAAGAGAAGAGACAGGGTCGCTGAGCAACGCTGAATGATCCATCTCGTGCCGTTTATGTCTGCATGGTTGTGTGAACACTTGGCTAATTGTTGTCCTTTTCTGCGGCAAGCAAAGACAGGGCGACTCAACCGCGCCGACAGCACCGCGCAGCGAAAATCATCAATTGCAGCGGCGCCACGACTCGGTCTCCTCCGTCACGTCCTCCTCCGCCAACCCCATCAATCTCAAGACGAAGTCCTCGGCCCTTCGCCGCGGCTCGGTGTTCTTCACCGGCGCCAAATAGACGCCCCCCCCCCCCCCCTCTGCCCTGTGCGGCCTGGCGACTCGCTCGTTTGTAACTCGTTGTTTCGTCTATTTATCGCAGCCTTACGCCTCCACTGCCGCGCAGTTCAGAAGTAGATCGTGTAGAACGTGCCGCGGTCGACGCTGTGGAACTCGCCGCCGCCGTCGCCGCGGCTGCGCGCGAGCTTCGTCGTGACGGTGGCCCAGTTGGACGACAGGGTGCCCACCCAGCCGTCGGCCTCCACCGACACGTACAGGTTCGCCAGGCTCATGAGCAGCTCGTAGAGGAACGAGTGGTAGACCTGCAGGTTGGAGTAGTGCCGCATGCCGGCGTGGCTCATGCAGATGAGCTTCTCGCGCCGCGGGAGCTGCTCGACCGCCTCGACGTCCTCGTCGGCGTTCGGCGGGCAGAGCGCCTGGTACCGCGCGTACCCGTCGCCGACGAGGTCGTCCTCCAGGCAGATCGGCGGCCGCGCCCACGACGGCGAGCCGCGCTTGGGCAGCGAGTAGCACAGGAAGAGGAACTCGCTGCGGAAGTAGTGCAGGTGGTGGAAGCGGTACTGCGGGTACTCCCTGCGGACACAGACACACGGCGCGGCGGCGGTCAGCGGTCGGCTGCGACTGCGCAGCGACGGGCGGCTTACCTCGTGGCCTGGAACAGCAGCGCCTGGGTCTCGGTAGACAAGAAGACGTCGCGGATCGTCGGGTACTTGCGCGCGAGCACCGCCATGTACCGCGCCAGCGGGAACAGGTCCTCCTCCGACCGTTTCATCCCGTGGCGCACGTGCAGCGACACGAAATGCTCCGGAAAGGCGGCCTACAGCAGCGCAGAGCGAGGGCGGTGAGCGGTGAAGACATGAGACGAGGCAGTGGCGAGGCGAGGGGAGGGGCGGCGGTACCTGGCTCTGCGGCCCGGCGACGGGGCTGACCATCGTCGCGGCGACCAGCTGCGGCAGCAGCGTCTGCAGCCACCCGCGCGGCCGCACGAGGTAGCGCACGAAGGGCATCGTCGTCAGATGGCGGAAGGAGGAGGCGAAGACCGCGTAGTTGGGGTTGTAGACCTCCACGAGGGTCTCCTTCGCGAACAGCGAGAAGCGCTTGAGGCCGACGCCCTCGAAGAACGAGTCGCCGTCGCCGCCGCCGTCGTCGCCGTCGCCGTCGCTCACCTCTTCGTCCGGCGGCCAGTCGCCGTCGCAGTACCGGCACTTGCCCACGATCTGGATGCCTTCGAAGCGCACGAACTGCTCTTGCGCGTAGTCCTCGCTGTCCAGCGGGACGTCGTCCGGCAGGCGGATGGCCTGCGCGTAGGCCTGCGCCGTCAGCGCGCACGAGGTCACCGGCTCGAAGTAGCACTCCCACAGGCTGCCGCGGCAGCCCGGATAGCGCCACTTGCGCGCGGTGCCCGCCTGGTCCTCGGCGCTGTACAGCACGAAGATGCGGCCGTGGCAGACGGCGTAGCGCATCGCCGCGGCGATCTGCTCCCACATGGAGCCCAGGCCCTGGTAGTCCGTCCACGGCTCGTAGATCAGGTACTTGGCGCTGGCGCACGTGCGGCCCTCCCACAGCTGCTGCAGGGCGCTGATCTCGACGTGGTTGTACTCGTCCACACGGAACAGCTTGCTGAGCAGGTGCCGCTGGTCGGGGTTCTGCCAGAGAAACAGCCGCCGCTGGAAGCCGTACAGCAGCTGGCAGTACACCGGGTCGGCGCAGCGGTCGGGCTCCCACAGCACACCCAGCGGCGGCCGCGTGGCGGCCTGTCGCCGTCTTTGAGCGTCCAGGCCGTTGGAAAAGGAGGCGCCGTCCTCGTCGAAGTCCTCCGACGCGGCGCGCTCACCACTCGGCCGGCCGGCGGCGTCGTCGACGGCGAACCACCGCCGCTGCACCGTCTCCGCGTCGGCCGTCGAGTGGTGCGCGTAGGCGACCGGCAGCGCCTCCTGTGCGTACGGCGGCGTGGCGGCATTGGAGAATGCCCGCCTCGTCGCGTGGAGCTGCAGGAGGAAGAAGTACTGCTGCTGCGCGAAGCCGAGGCACTCGGCGGTGGCCGCGGCCAGCTCCGCGTCGACGACGCCCATCAGCCGCTCGTGCAGCTGGTCGCGCGGCACTGTCGACCAGGCGACTTTGGCCGTCGCGGTGGGCGTGGAGCCTGCAAAGCACGAGACCAGCGCCGACGGGTCCGTGACCAGCCGCAGACGAACCTGCCGCTCGTAGCGCTTCCGCAGGCGCCGGGTCCAAGCGGCGCAGCGCCACTGCAGATACATCGTCACCTCGCTGTGCTCGCGCAGGTCCTGTGCGCGCTTGACTCGGAGCTCTTCTTGCTCCTCTCGCAGATGGCCGTGGAGGACCTCGGGGAAGCACATGCTCACCGGCGACGTCGGCGGCGTCAGGACGCTCCACGGGACCGACAGGGCGAACGCGTCCGACGGCGATGCTGCCGCCTCCGTCGCGTCGCACTGGGGCGGCTGGTTGTACTTCATCGCCTTTGCAAAGAAGCGCTCGAAGGACAGTCGCTCCGCATCAGTGGACAGGCGCAGCGGCGGCGATCGGGGTTCAGCGGCTGCGTCCCTCGCCGCCTTCGGAGCGGCGAAGAGAAACCGCCGGACGTTTTTGCTGCCCCCGTCGAGTGCGCAGTCGCTGCACAGGTCCACGTACTCCAACGCATAGTCCGC
>SMOI01000011.1:6308-18113 GCA_008000375.1 Poteriospumella lacustris
AAAAGTCAGAAGGATCTTACTTTCCCTACCATTGAAGTATTTGTCGTTGTCATATATCACCCCATTGTGATGGTGTAGCTTTAAAAAGTTCATTGGAGACGGAAGAAGTCTGTGTGAATATATTTATTTGATCATATACCACGGCCAGCGATGAGATCTTATCACAGAGAAGAAAGGCCCAAGTCCTCCCCTTGGGTCCTTGAATCAAAGAAGGACACTGAGCAGATGGTAATGGGGGCGTATTTTGCGACCGCCGTTACTGCCATAGCTGCAGGACACAAAGAGAAGATAAAAGCGAAAAAGATTCCTACCAGAGTCATGTATTATGATGACAAAGTCGTCAACCCGTCGATTGAGTACCTTCATACTGACGTAGGAGTGGAAGCGTTTGTCAAGGAAAGAGAAAAGAACTGGGCCAGCAAAAATGTCCCTTTAAGTAAAGAACCTCGTGATTGTCAAGTTTCTCCATTGACAACCATTGACCAAGGTCCCAAAATTCCAGCTGAATTTCCCCATATTTTTGAGAGTCCGATCAAAACATTCAGCCGACATGGAGATGTTCGCCCATTCTCCAGAGTCATGCGAAACCTCGATAAGCCGAACGTTGCAGCCTTGGAGGTAAAAATGCAACACTCCTACGACTATGTGCTTTTCCGTTCTAATTTGGTCTACTTTGTCTTGTTTGGTTAGGCGGCGTTGGTGAAAAGAAACCCAACGGTTAATCCTCTGTCATATCGAATGCCAGATTTGTGGAAGTCCACTTCATCGTCAGCTCTGCAGGAGTCGTCGGTTTTCAGAAGTCGAACAAAGCGTTTGGAAGAAGATCCAGAATTGTCTGAGCCTCCAATGTCTCGACAATCCGTGAGGAAGTCACTTGAACGGGAACGTGGTCGAAATCTTGGACGCAATCCGTACGCACTTCAAGAGCAATCATTTTCGTCTGCCCCTACCACCAGCCACGGCTCCAAAGACGGGCTTCAATTGGGGGAACGTGGTATGCAAAGTCTCGAAGAAGATTATCTTGTATCTTCGACACAGTTGGGAGAAGGATCCAGCCGGGTCTTCAACGCGGTGGATCCAAATTTTCGTCATCCCAATATGGGCAGTGGTGTCGCGAATCAACTGCCGCATCCGCAACATCAACGATTGGCCAGAAGTGCGGATAGTTATGAGCCAGATTTATCTCCATCCCCACATAGCCGTGGCTCACCAAAGAGTCGAGGATTCTCACCGGATGCCCGGCCGATGAGTCCTACACAAGAGACAGTTCTTCATTCGAAGCAACGAGGATTTTCCTTCACTGGTGGTAGTAGCGGGCGTGAATCACCCACCAATAATGGGTTCAAAGTCTTTACTCGTGAGCAGCTGCCCGATGGAAGTTATACCGTGCGGCCGATCACCTTGATGGATTATATGGAACGGGAAGAATCCCTCAGGCATAGCATCGAAGATCAACTGCAACCACGGCCGATTCCTCTCCCACGCACTGCATCGCCTGATCTGAGTGCAAAGAAGAGATTGATGGCGGCGTCGAGAATACCAAAGCCCTTGTCCTTTGCGGCGACTTCTTCGCACGACCTATTGCCAATGCCTCGAGCGCAAACGTCACAGGTGTCCCTTTCGAAAGCGTCGTCGTCGGACAGCGGATTGCGACCTTTGAGTCGGCAGACGGCCTCCGCCCCGGTGAACCTTGGCATCAAAAACAGTTATCGTGGACCTCAGCATCATTCCACGAATCTCATCACGGAGAAACGTGGTGGTAGTGTGGGTGGTCCCATGGTTGCAGGTTCCTTGATCATGGACGATTCCTTGTACGGCGATGACGACGACTCCTTGGATCCGGATCATCGTGTGCATACGAAATCCATTCACTTTGCGGATGACGATCTGGTAGAGAAAAAACCGGTCACCACCCATCCGAGTTCCTCGTATAACAAGGTGATCTTGTCGCGATGGACACCGCCACTGTGTTATTCGAAGAAGAAAGCACAAGATCATTTTCTACATCAACGAAGTCACAGTCCCACCACCACCGGTGGTGGTGGTGGAGGCGGTGGTCCTCATGTATCGCTGGAGTCTCCACCAGGATCGGCACCACAATTGGAAGCGTACTTCGCCATGAAACCGCGATTGAAGAATCCAGGAAAGACCTTCGAACAGCTGGATTTTCACATTTCCAGTAGGAAGCAGCAACGGCGTCCCAAGACCACCTCCACGATGTATTGAGGACGAGCAACGTGCAGCGTCCTGGTGCGCGGGTTTTACCATGCGGTGTCGTCTCAGGACGAGTCAGCGCCTGCTGTCGTGGTACAAAGGTTCAGTGTGAAGTTCCATGAGCCTGTGTATGTGTCGTTGTATGTATGCGCAGCTGCGTCTCCAATCCAATCCTATCCCCTTCGTGACGTGACGTGATCAGCGTGTGGTTGTTGCACATTTCTTTTTGTTGATTTTCGCTACTTTCCGATTCGTCCCGTTTCTTTTTTCGTTCGCGAGTTTGTATATCGTTTCAAGTTTGTCCCTGTTGTACCAGTGCATTCTGTGGATTGGCGCTCTTCTGAGATTGGTTGTGCCGCACCGCCTTCATGCGTCAAGGCATGCATGCGGAGCTGAGCTGAGCTGAGCTGAGCAGTGGAAGAAGAAGACGAAGCAAAAGAAAAACAAGAAAAAGAAAACAAGTCGTCTGTGTCCAGTCGTCTGTGTGAAGTCAGAGAGAAGAAATATAAGAACTATCGTTTCGTTTTAACCGGCCTTAAAGTAACCACATTATAGCCCATCAAATGCAACCAGGGCGTTGCGTCGTTTTTGTAGGGACTGTACACAGCTCTAGAGCCTAAGAGAAACCAACCGCAGGGGACAGCATGCGGCAGTGGCCTTCCTCTGTGAGAATGCCTTCAAACGATTCCGGTGTGGATCTATCGCGATTCAGTCTTATCGCTGTTGCCCGCGTTGTTGTTGCTGCTGCTGGCATCGCTGCCGGTGACATTGCTGCTGCTGGCATCACCGCTGCCGGCACTGCTGCTGCTACTGGCATCACCGCTGCCGACACTGCTGCTGTCAGCATTGCTGCTGGCAACGCGGCGGCTGGCTTGGCTGTCGTTGTTGTAGCTGTTGTTGCTGCTACCATTGCCTTTGTTCTGATTGTAGTTGCGTTTGTTTGGGTTGCCGTTGCTGTTATTCTTCTGGTACCCGTCATTGCCTCCTTTCGAGTTCTTGCCGCCCTTGTAAGAACCATTGCTGCTGCTGTTGCTGTTGCTGTTGCTGTTGCTGTAGCTCTTGCCCTTGCTGTTGTTGCTGTTATTGTTCGATGGCGATTGTGGCGCCTTTTTGCTGTGCTCTTGATGGTGCATCGCCGTCTTGATCTCTCCAGGTGTAGCCACCGAATGTCTGTTACAGCACAGCGCGTCACAATCCGTCAAACCATCAACATCAACATCAACATCATACATACCGGTAATACGCAGGATTCCATTTGCGAGCGGGGGTCACGGGGAATTTGGCCGTCAACGATCCAAATTGTTGGGACAGCACATCGTTCGCCGTTTCGGTCGATTTCTTCAAGAACAGATCGTCATCTGGTTGCGCAGCGTCCAATAAAACACGTCGCGAGGCACTGATGATACCAGCCACGTTGTCCACCGCCGTAATCTACCGTGGTCATACAAGAGACAGGGACAGGGACAGGGACAGGGACAGAGACAGAGACAGAGACAGAGACAGAGACGGAGACAGAGACAGAGAGAGGGGGTTAAGAAGAGATGCTCCCACAGATTATCACGGCGGCAGAAGAAGCCAGACGTACCTTCACATCGATCTTTTGTCCAGGTCGAAGCAATTCCGTCAATTCGGTCTTATGAATGCGAGGATCATGAGAGAGATGAGAGATGTGTACCAAGGCCTCTTGGCCTTGGTTCACACGTACGAAGACACCGAAGTCCTTCACATCCACCACGGTCGCACGCAACACATCGCCTTCTTTCAACGTCGTAGCCACGTCGTGTAACAACGATGCCGCTTCTTGAAACAAGGGCAGATTCTTGCCAAAGATGTACGCATGGTCATCTTCCGTAATCTCGACTTCCACGTCGAACGTTTTGCGAATGTATTTCAATACTTCGGCACCGTTGGACAACAAGTGGGTCATGCGTGTCAAATCAACAGGAATCAAGGCCGCACGAGGTGCAGATGCTTTCATAGGCTGGATGGCGGAAAAGGGTTCCATCTTGGTCAAAATGTGGTTACGTGCCACTTTCCCCGCATCGATCGCTTCCTTGATGATGGGAATGGGAATACCACCCGGTAGTTTCACATCCAGTTGAATCGCCGTGATTCCTGTCGTCGTTCCAGCGATTTTGAAGTCCATGTCACCATGATGATCTTCAGAGCCCAAAATATCTGTGAGAATGCGGTATTTGCCGTTGACCGGAATCTCACCCGACGCAAACTCTTCCATCTTCGCGGCAAAGGCCGGTTCCGTGACCAAACCCACCGAAATACCAGCCACCGGAGCGGCAATGGGAACACCAGCTTCAAGCAACGCCAACGTCCCACTGCATGCGGATGCCATAGACGAAGACCCATTCGATGATGTGCATTCCGCCATCAACCGAACAACGTAGGGGAACTTGTCCACCTTGGGCATCACCCCTCGCAAGGCACGCTCTGCCAAATTGCCATGCCCAACCATACGTCGGTTCAAAGTCAAAGCACCAACTTCACCGTTGCAATACGGTGGGAAATCGTAGTGGAGGTAGAAGTAGTCCGTCTTCTCGTTGTTGGATCCATCCAACGCCACCGTCACTCTCGACTCGTCCATGTTTGCAATCGTAACCGTACTCAAAACGTGCGTGTCTCCACGTGCAAAATAGGAGCTACCATGAACTGACGGTAACACGCCAGCCGCACATTCGATGGGACGAACTTCATTTGCCTGTCGTCCATCGGTACGCAGTGGTGGGTCTTCCAGCAACGCGGCGCGGAACGACTTCGTGATTAGATCATCGGTCAGCATCGCACGAATGAGAGGTAACTCTGTCGCAAATTCAGGCAAAGCTGCCATTTCCTCCAATATCGACGAACGAAGCGTGCCTTCAGCTTTGCTTCGGTCCTCTTTGCCGGTGTGCGGCTCACGATAGAACGACCGGGCCTTCTCGCCGAACAGTCTCTCCACAAGATCCCGTTGCTCTTGTTTCAATGTCAAGCCACGCTTCTTCACAATTTTGTCCACTCGTGTCTCATCACTTTTGATTGCATCCATCAGAGACTTTTGAAGATCAATCTCCTCGCGGACGGCTTTGTGGGCGACATCAATCGCCTGCTTGACAAGATCTTCGGAGACTTGTGAACCAACCGCCTCAATCCTGCAATGAAAAATATGGGGCCACAGAATCAGCAATAATAATACGTAGATTCAAAAAGAAAAAGAGAAAGATACTCACATCAGAGTGCGGTCGACTGTGCCAGCATAAAGCAAATCAAAACCACCTTCTTTCAGACTTTGGACGGGAGGGTTGACGACAAGATTTCCATCGATCAGTCCAACACGCACACATCCCACAGGACCAAACCAAGGTTGTTTAGATCGTAATAATGCAGCGGAGGTTGCGTTGAGAGCAAGAACAGTTGGGTCGTGGACACCATCTGTAGCGTGATTGGTCACGGTGACTTGCACTTCCTCGACGTAGCCACTTGGGAAAAGAGGACGAATAGCACGGTCGATGAATCTAGCCACCAGAATTTCATCATCAGATCCCGGGGACTTCTCCCTTCGACGAGTGCCTTCAGGAATAAGCCCAAACGCGGACATGCGTGCTCTGTAATCCACTGTCAAGGGCAAGAAGTCTTCCCCAGCTTCAGCAGGTGACTGGCTATTCACTGACACATGAACCACGGAACCTCCTGAAGAAGCAATAACGCAAGACTCCGACAGGTGTCCCATTTTGTCAACACTTATTCCCAACTGAGTGCTACCCTTCGCAACGGTGCATCGTTGATCGAAGAGCCCACCTTGTCGAAGGTTACTGAACGCTCTATGGCGAATTGATCGCGCGATCGATAGTGACGATCGGATCATGATTAACGTCGTAGAAAATAGATCAAACCTCTATAACCATATGGAAGACCATTGGCTCGTCGTCACTTTCCTTACACATAAGGCGACCTTCGTGCTTCTTCTCTTGTCTCTGCTTTCTCTCTTTCGAACGACTGGGCGAGGGCTTCTATGTACTGAATATTGAACTCTTATTTGCTACATTATATATACGAAACTGATCTTTATGAACGTAGGAATGTCGGCAGGGTTCATCGTCATCTCGTACTCGTTGGTGCCATCGAATCGTCGTGGTCATCATTGATTGAAAAAGGGTTCGTCGATACAACAAGGTATATCGCCACCTAATCCGGTTGATCTTATCAATATTTCTTGTTGAATTTAAGGAGATCTTAGTATCGTTTTTCCAAACGGTGTTAACTTTCGACTGCGATGTTGTGTGGAGGTAAAGAACAACCCCTGTTTGTGCCAACCAGATGTGACAATACTAATTATTCCAATGTCAATTAGATGAAACAAATGCGGTGGTTGTGGATTTAGGAGCATTTCAATGTCGTTTTGGAACTGCTGGTCAGGATTTGCCGAGATACAACTTTTCCAGCTTTTCTTCTGCTCCGTATGACACACCATCCTCCATTTCTGTTGGAGACCACTCATTAAGGCTGGTACGAGAGAGACAGTTAGTCAATCCCATTTTCCATGGGCCAGAAATTAACTGGGATGCTGTGGAGCAAGTTATGAAGTATGGAATTGTTGATCAAATGCGGCTGAATCCAGAAAACTATGCAGTGATGCTCAGTCAAGGCAAGTATTTCCGATCACCAGAAGCGCAAAAAAAGGTTCGTCTTAGAATCACTTCACATCATGCTTTTTATCTCATTTAACTTTGTTTTTTGCGTGAAGATGATGGAAATTTGTTACGAGAGGCTTCATGTTCCTGCTATGTACTTCATGGATGAGAACGTGTTGAGTGCGTTCTGTATGGGGAGAAGGTCGTGTTTGGTTGTTGATTTGAGTGGTTCTGCTGCCAGTGTTACGCCAGTCGTTGATGGATATTCGTTGCGAAAGTCATCTGTTATGGATGAAAATTTGGGAGGGTACCGTTTGGACAGTTTGTTTTCGCAGTTTATGTCACAGAACAATTTTGCGGTCACTCCTCGATTTCTCTTCAGAAGATCCATGAATCACTCCTTTCATTCCTCTTTGGTCGAATATCATCGTATGGAAATCGTAAGAGACATGAAGCATTCGATGACGTTCATTCCTCATTATCGAGTGGGTGAGGAATATCGCAGTTTGGAGGGCTTACAGAACTTAGGGGTTGTGGTCCCCAGTCCATACGTTCTACCCGACGGAACTATGGTCAGCCCTTACTATGAGTTGTGTACTATGGCGGAACAACTTTTCTTTCCAGAGCGAAAGCCTGCTCCTGGTCAAGTACCCGAGCCAGTCACTACGACTGTAGGAAAGAAAAGATCGCGTTCAGTCGGTAGCAAGGAAACGGTGCCGTCAGCACCCTTCAGTCACCCTCTTCTTTCCAACACAGCAACGGCATCTCTGGCCGATATGGTGTACAAATCCATCGTTTTGTCTGATGTTGATGTTCGAAGAGAGCTGTTGGCCAATATTGTGGTGGTGGGTGGTCATTCACTGCTGTCCGGTATGACGCAGCGTCTACAACGGGAATTAGATGACGCTGTTGTTTCTCAGTTGAAGGCGAAGGTTCATATTCGTCTTCCCATCGAAAGGAAATTCTCCTCTTGGATCGGAGGCAGCATTTTGTCGATTTGTGGATCGTTTCAACAATCGTGGGTAAGTAAGCACCAGTACGATGAGCATGGTCCCGATCGGTGTGCTGCCATGATGGCTGTGCATTAAGTTCCCCTTTTCCCCGTCGCTGTATATATTGACACTATTTTTGGAGGATCATAAATAATTTATACTAATTAAATCGGCTATTTACATTCTTGCTGAGTAAGGTTCAGGTCGGCGCTTTCAATCGTCGTCAGAATCCACCGGTGTGTTTGCGGCTGAAAAGGGGACCAACCGCGCGTGGTGCGAATTTGCAGCCATATTGAGCGATGCAGCTCTTTCTTCAGGGCTACTATCACTTACACTCCTCCTATGAGAATCCGAGCTCGAATTTACAGACTTTGATTCATCGATATCGATCGCTTGACCATCTTGAATAAGCTTCTCGATGACAGTAGAGACAAGCCGCCGAGGTAAACCGTCAATTACTGAAAACGAATGCATAGACATCAAGCAGTTTCGTAGAACTTTGAAGCCGGTGAATAGCTGACTCGCATCTTCATTTGACTTCGCTTCAATCTCGATGACGATTTTCCCGGTCAGTTTGAGGTGTAAACACTTCTCGTCTTGTAGACGCAGAAGCCGCTTCGTGTCGTACGTCAGACCAATTTGAACATCATAGATATTTTTCAACTCAAATGAACCAATGGTTGTCTGGAGATACTGATAGTCCTTTGAAAAGCGAAAGAGGGGTGACTCTCGCATTCCTGATTGTCCAGCGGCATACAATCTGATATCCGTGTATTTTCCATCAACTAAGCTGCGGCAAAATTTCGCCGCAAGCTTTTTCTTGTTTTGAATTTGCTTTTGAACTAGCTTTTCACGGAGCTCAATTTCTTCCTTCTGCTCTTTTGTTTGAGTTTCACCAACATAAGTTTTAGGAGCTTGGAGATTATTCCGTCGCTGCTTTCTCAATCTCGACAAAAATATCCAGATTCGAAAGACTCGTTGCAAGATGATGACCTCAAAAACACGAGAATCTCTTTGATAATCTTGCTTGAAGTCAAGTTTTTCAACATCAGCAGACCAATAATTCTCCACGTCATGACTCCGGTTGGCCACTTGAAACAGCGACCCAGTGAAGAAAGCTCCGATCGAAAGCATCCACGCATTCTGAGCATCTTGCACTTGTGATACTTTCAAGTCCAAAACGTCCTTGATTCGCCTCTTCAACTTCAAATATTTGTTGATTCTGGTGAAGCAGTAATTGTCTATTTCCATAGTTTCGACCTCCCCGTTCGCGAAAGTTACAGAAAAATTCTGCTTCTTCTTCTTTCCGTGGTGGCTGCTCATTGACGGCAAAAAGGAGACCAAAAAGAAAGGCAAGAGATGAACCTGAAGAAAGGTAAGGTTGTGAATGAGAATAGTATGGAAGTGACTGATCAGGGGCGACCTCACAGATGACAGATGCCCACGAGGCGAAAAAATTCGCACCTGTCATCGTCGTCTCGTCTCAACTCCCAACCGTTAGAACCGTTTCATGAATCGATGCTCGACGGACACATGCGATCAACAACAGCGACAGCACAAGGCCTCTTGCGCTTTTCAAAATGCTGTTGTTTGTTTGTTGATCAAAGGAAAGGACTGATTGTACGATTGTACAGTCTGCCGCTCTTGTCCTCACTTCACTTTTGACTATCAAAAATGGGCGATCTGGATTCGTTGGTCGCGGAAGCGAAGGCCAAAATCTCGGCACTCATTTCGAAGCCGAAGATGGCGGAGAAGCTGCTCTCGAAGCCGCCTTTTCGATTTTTGCATGACACAGTGACAGCCATCACCAATGCGACAGGATTTGGCGAAGGATTATATTCCAGCGAGGAGCTGGACTCGGCAGCAATCACCGACAAAGACGCCAAAATCGCGTATTTGGAGAAGATATTTTTGCTGGTGGGCATTTGCAAGGTACTGCGGAATACACTGCATTGCTCGAGCGATGCATTGTCTTTGCTCAACTATGATACTGATACGTTTTCTTCACGGCGGTTTATATTTGTAGGGTGCTCGGCTCGATGTCAGAGCTTTGAAGGTTGTCCAGGGTTTGGAGCCCGAGTTCACCAATCAGTTCTTGATTGCTCTGGCCGAGTGTGCCTCGGATGCATCAATTGATAACACCGCAGCTGTTCAACGAGCCTTGGCTGGAGAACAAGCTGGCGCGTCGCCTCCGCCTAGGAAATCGGTAAGCCGTCGACGGAGGCACAGCGCACTATTGACGGATAGTTGTAACACCTGCAACAACTGTGTAGGGCGGCGGCATTCCTCCACCAGTAGCGGAATCGAAAGCACCGGAACCAGATCGTTCGTCGTCCAAGTCTGGCTCTGACGACCGGAAGAGCTTCCCCATGTCTGATGCACCAAAGGAGTCAGAAGCGAAGCTTCCTGTGGAAATGGAGCAACCGGTCATTCCTGAGCGCGGCAAAAGCCGTGGAGGAACTCGAGGGGGCAAACCACAGCAAGCGACGACCGACACAGGATTAAGCGGTTTCGGGGGTTCGATAGCTCCGCGGCTGGATGCAGAAATCGAGAAATGCGATGGCTCGGAAGCAACCACGCAAGCGATGTTGGGTGAACTGATCACGAGACCCAAGCTGACGGACAAGCTGCTATCAAAGCCTCCGTTCCGGTTTTTACATGACATTGTGATGGAAGTGATTCGCGCTACTGGCTTTGGACGGGGTCTATACAATGACATCGAATCGGACAGCGCGAACGTCACGACACGGGAACAGAAGGTCGACTTTTTGGACAAAATTATCAAAGTGGTGGGGACGCATCTGAACACTCTGGTGGAAGCTAAACCGCAGAAAATCATTGCAGGCTTGGAGCCGCAAACGACAAACACTTTCCTGCAGCTGTTGGCTGTGGCTGGAAAACATATGCCCGACTCGACGGCAGCGGTCACTGCAGTGTTGGAACAGGCGGGTGGGGCGGGACCCGCCGTCGCCGTGGCAGCACCAGCTCCTGCTCCTGCCCGATCGGTGGAGCCTACTATCAATGACACACCGCCGTCAAGGACTGACGCAGAACAAGCACCAGTGAAGCGATCCCAACCGGCACCCGCCCCGGCGGAGGCGAAGGACTCTTTCGGAGGGCCCAGTCGTGACTTCATTCAAGACGACAAGCAAGCAGCTCAAGAAGGTGCCCTCGATGGTGCCGACGGCGGCGGCGACGACAAGCGCTCTACTCGACCGTCAACAGCGCGGAGACGTCCCCCGAAGGTGAAGGATGGCGCCACGGAGTTGCAGGCGAAAGACACAGCGGTCCCCACAGCGAAGAAAGCGACAGGCATTATCGTGGATGGAGCGGACGACGATGAGATCGACGAAGTCATCGGCGACGATACAGGCGCGCGGCTAGTCGATGAGCTTCGAGCAGAGAGCAAGGGCGGCGACGAGTCTGCGAGCAACCCGCAGAGCAAGCTGGTGCAGAACATCATGAGTCGACAAGTCGAGCAAGAGGCGGCGGCGGGTGGCAACAAGAAGGATAGCAAGGCCGTCTCTCCAATCGAGGTACGTTCGTTCGCCATTGTGTCTTACAGAGCCGTGCATCGAGTGTGCTGATTCTTGTGTTGCTGTTGGTATCGGTCGAGCAGACTGTAGACGAGTCGAAACAGGGTGACGGCTCTGGTGGCGGTATCCGGCTGAATCGGTTGCGTAAGACCGGCACCGACAAGAAAGGAAAGGACAGTGGCCCGCAGGTCGCCACTTCTTTCGCCGAGGGCGACTTGGAGAAGATGCGCCATGCTATCCAGTCGCTCGTGCAGCAGACCGGTCCACTGGGCACATGTTTGGACTTCATCCAAGAGGACATATCCCTCATGAGTGGCGAGCTTCACAAGTGGGAAGAGGAATGCCGTCGGTATGAGGCGGAATACGACGAGGCGCGGAAGAAAACGAAGGAAAAGTTGATTCCTTTGCGCAACGAGCTGGACGAGCTCAACGATCAGGTTC
>SMOI01000011.1:27301-38827 GCA_008000375.1 Poteriospumella lacustris
TAGAGAACGGACAATCTCGCCCGAATCAACCGTTCGGTTTCTTCACGGGTTTCGGCAAATGCCTTCAGCTCAGATTCTGTGGACAGATCTGATGGTCGTTGGCCGACAAGTTCAGATTGAGCCAAGAACTCATTGCGGGCCTTCTGCAGCTGCGTGATTGGCTCAGGGATGTACTTCTTGACCGCGGCATCCCAGTCAGCAGAAGCCTTCGTAGCGCCCTGCTCGGAGGGGAAGAATACTTCCTTGATTTCCCGCTCGAAGCGGCTGTTGGTCTCCGGAAGTTTGTCCGCATCGGCAACCACCTCTGGCACCTCTTCTTCCTCCTCGCCTTGCTCAGCTTCCGCCAACAGCTCCTCCAAAATCTCGTCGGTGATCTCCGGCTGTTCCGACAGACGGGCGAGCAAAGTGGGGTTGTTGAGAATGTCCTTCAACAAGTTGGCCACTTCGGGTTCAAGATCGCGGTCGTCGATCGAGTTGATGTCCACAACAGGAGTAAAAGTCTGAATCGCCTCGCGCATGGCAAGACCATCCGCAGTGTCAGATACCGTCTCGTCATCCTCGTCGTCACCGTCCTCATCGTCGTCATCCTCGCCGTCCAAGATGTCTTCGACTGCTGAGGTCTCGTCAGACAAAGCGGAATGGATCTTCTTCGCCTCGATAGCCTGCGCCAATTCCTCGAAGCGCTTCAAGATGTATTTGCGGTTTTCCTTCAGAATCTGCTTCACGTCTCCAAGCTTGGATTCAGGGAGACCGAACTTGGTCATCTCCTCGAGTAACAAGGAATCGTCCACCACAGTTTTGCTGTTACAGTGTAACATCTCGTTAGAATAAACAGACATCAGTCACACTGGCAGTCGTACAGAAACTTACTGATACAAGAGAGGATTGCGAGCGAGTTTGGCACAGAAGACATCCGTTGGGAACAACAGCTGAGGAATTTTGTAAAAACGCTTCACAAAGACCTTGTCGTCCACATTCTTGTACCCAATCTGGTTTTCGTACAGCAATCGTTTCAACTCGTCGGTCTCCGGTAATTTCAGCTTTTCGGCGCGAAGTGGCAACGACATAATCGGGAAAAATTGGTCAAACAAATCCTCGAAGTACGAGTCTTCTTCCACATGCAGGGCCGTGGTGAAAGCCAAGGTGCCCTCCACCCAATCTTGCAGCGCATACCAATCCTCATCGGTCCACTCGGCGACATTCGGGTTGGCTCGCATCTTTTCAAAGTGACGGAAGTAGTCCTCGACCAGGAACGGGCTGTTCGTGGTCAGCTCATCGAGTTGATATCCATACAAATCCAAGAACTTCTTGCTGAAGACCAGCTGGAACTCGTCCTTCTTTCGCTTGGTGCTCATGGCATCTACCTCGGTGGGGAACAACGTTTTCAGTAAGCTTTCGAACTGCATGAAGAACACAATGTCTTTCATTCGTCGCTCGCGTTCCAGTTCGGACCATTTGAGAATTTTCGTCTGAATGAAGCGGTCCAAGTTGCCTTGGTCAGAGGCAGATAACTCGTCGTAGTCCACATTGCGGAGGATCCCCTGCCACTTCGATATTTCTGCCGCAATTGCTGGATCAGATAAGAAAGGTGCCGATGCACCCATAGACTGGATCGCATTGGTGATCTCCTTCATGTCTCCCAGGGCCTGGTCTTCCAGTTCCTCCATATACTGACATGCCTTCTTGTAGGCTTCTTCTTCAGACAGGCCCTGCTGCACATAAAAGTATTGCTTTTTCGCCAAAATGAGAGCCTTTGTGTCCAAGTGGCCATATGCAGGAAACACTGTTTCATCTTCCACAAACGGTGTTCTTGCGTACACTTTGTTCAAAAGATGCGCGTAAGGAACCTTCGATTTCACGAACATATCCGATCGCTTGTAGTCGAGAGGCGGAACTGTTTTGAGAATGTCCATAACTGGCGGTGGCGCAGTCAAATACCCGCTTTTCAACTGCAGGCGGATGAGGCGCAGGATGTCTATTCTCTTCGACCGGGACATGGCTGGAGACTGATTCGCCCAAGATATAGACACTGACCAATAGAGGCACTGAAAACAGCTTTGATTTGGCTTCGCAACCCCGGTTGTCACTGCAATAGTTCAGCGATGCAGAGCTTTGGCTCTATGTCAGCACGAAGTCTCTGCGGTTGCTTTCTTCTTCTCTGCTGTGTGTCCTGTTCTGCTGTGTGGTCGTGGTCGTGGTGCTGTAGCAGGTCCAAACCAACGCAGATACTGAGGCTCTGGGGATTGTGTTTGCAGGTGCATGGTGATGATGATGACAGTTGAGTGAACGTGGCGCTTCTTGGTTCTTTTCGTTCTGACACTGATTCTTCCTCTCCAACGAGATGCAGAAACGAACGTCTCCACGCGAAATTTAGGTCTAGGGATGTGTAATGAGAAATGAAGAGACTTCTATTGGCAGTTTTTCTCATCCTTGGCTGTTTCGCACCGCAAGTTGCAGCATTTTGGAAGAAGCCCTTGGCCAGTCAGAAGGCCGCCACTATCGGAGATCTCATCAAAAATAATGGAGTCTTCCACAACTTTTCCAATAAGCCATCGTCCAAAAGCTCCCATGCAGCTACATCGAACAAAAGCGTGGCAAATGGTCCAGGGGCTTCCAAATTCCCCGTCACTGTGCCTCCGCATACTTTGAGCATTCAGCAGTTCGTGTATGTGATAATGACATCAATTTTTGTTACATGCCTCATCATTGCTGATGTTATTGGAGTAAAAATTTTTGAGCTGAAACTTCCGTTTCCGATATTGGGCCACAGCTCCATCGAGCATACTTGTGGGATGATCACATTTCCGGTAACCTTTCTGCTTGGAGATGTGATTAACGAGTACTATGGACCTCGAGCCGCTAAGGATACTATCTATATTGGACTGGGTATGTCCATTTTAGTATTTTTGGTCATGAACATTGCGCAAGCTCTGCCATATCTCCAAAAGCCTTTCAACGGTAATGTTTGATCGTGAAACTGAGAGGAAACAGAGTTGTGTGTTGCTGACAGCCCACCTTGTCGATGAATAGTTACACCAGAAGCTTTTGACATGATTTTCGGCTCAGCAAAGCTCATGTATGTGGCATCCGTGATGTAAGTTCGTTTCTCTGGCGCCCTGCGTGTTTTTGTCCTTTTCCGTTTTTTACTTACGTATCCATGTCGTCGTAGTGCGTACCTTATTGGTCAGCTCTCGGACGTGTGGCTGTTTGGAGTGATAAAGAGGCTGACAAAGGGAAACTACATGTGGCTTCGTGCTACCGGAAGCACAGTTATCTCTCAGATGATTGACAGCTTTGCGGTGTCTTACATTGCGTTTTCGTTTGGAAAGTCTTTCACTAATCAAACCCCTGCAACTATGTCAGAAGTTATGACCATTGCGATTACTGGCTATACGCTTAAATTTATCATGGCGGCTGCTCTAACGCCTATTCTCTATTTGATCCGTCACGTACTTCATCGTCATTTTGATTTTCAGCCGCTTCCTGCGGATTACTCCGATTGAATAATGGATGCAAATGATCCATAATTATGAAAAGTCCAGACAAATTTTTCCATAGCTGTGTCAATGACATCATTGTAATAGTTGTTACTGAATTCGTTGAGGTTGTTGAGAGTACTGGAAAAGGAGTTGTAAGTGATCTAGCGTTTCATTTTTTGTTTGTCGTTCCAGCAACTACCTTTCCATGTCCTTGTTTCCTTTTGTTCGAGCTGAAAGCTGTGTAAGTCAATCAGTTACAGGTGGTAAAATTCATATCGGATTGAGTATCTTGCCTTCTCATAGTACCACCATTATTTGGCGAAACTTTTTGGAATCACACTAGATTCAGATTGATTTCTTTATTTCGGCGTTGTGCACGACGCATCCCAGGAACTTCGACATGGAGGTAAAAACGACTACTGATTCCAAGCTGAATCAGATCTTGATGTTGGCTTGTTCATAGGTTTCCAATATAGGAAAGAAACAAGATTCGAAGTTGAAAATCAGCAAATTGGCCTATTTAAGTGATGAATCAAAGGCGTTATGTTTTCGCAGTTGGGAAGGTGCAATCATAGCTCGAAGCCTCTCGTTGGGACAATGGTATGACTTACCAAATCCAGCAGACAACCAAGAACTGTCGTCAAACATATTTTTGGGTGAAGATGAAATGGCAACTTTGTTTTTCGACAACGGTTCTGTGTCGCAGTCGGCCGCTGAAGTGCCTACGGAGTCAACCGCGGCAACGAATCTGTCTCGCCAAGCGCACAGTCATTTGGTTATCATCAATGATTGTGTGGAGGCAAACAATATTGATTTAAGTGGTTTGGTTCCGGCGGTAACCGCTTTGAAAGCCTGCATCGTCGGAGGTTGGAAACCTACCACTTTACCTCAGGTATAGCCTGATGTATTGAATTTGGTCTGCGAAAGAAAACTTACAGACAATGATATATTCTGCCTCACATACAGAGTGTTATTGAAGCATCAATTTTCTTGCTAAATCATGACGAAGAAGAAAATTCCTCATTGGGCAGAGATTTCATTTGCATGGTCGTAGACGTTGCTCCCAAAGTTGCGGATGATGCGATCGATCTATTGCTTGACCACTACACCGGCGATGAAGTGTCTCAAAACTACCTTGTGGTCCTTCGCCATTGTTTAGATCAAGTCATGAAAGGTAGCTTCAATGGGAAACTCAATAGCGCCATGGTACGTTTAGTTGCGGCAAAGTCTGTCAAAGAACAGCAGGGCGCAGTGTCTCCGCATTCAGCAGAATCGACTGCTTTCAAATTTCAATTGGGCGACCAAATAATGTTTGAGCAACGGCCACAAACGTGGCTTCCAGGGTCCGTTGTGGGCATCAATCACTTGAAGGGCGTTGTATCTATTGAGTTTGAAGATTTCGATGCCCATGGCGCTCCAGTTATGAAGCAAGAAACAATGGACTTATCCGTGGCTGCATCGCGTATCCGACAAGAAAATGCGAAAAATAGCTCGCAACCATCGGTGAATCAAGAGTCTGTGCGTGACAGTGCCACTGGAGTGCGAATGACTGTATTAGATCTCATGCAGAACAACGACTACTTCGCGAAGATTCTTTCACTCTCCTATCTGCAAGTGCATGGCAAGCAAGATCTACCGTCCTTGCAACAAAAGACCACTTTTCCGACTTGTGCATGTGATACGCCAGTGCACATTCCCATCGTAGCGTCTAAGAAGAAATTTTCCTGTCCCGAATGTGACCGACAATCTGCACCTTCGCAATCACCGATTTACTTCGGCCAATGTCCAAAGTGCGGATACAAGTGCTGTGTCAATTGCTTGGCTCACAGACACCGCGAAGAGTTGAACGTCACGCTTTGCTCACAAGAGAAGTGTCTGGTCTACAAGAAACCGAGTAAAGACAGTGAGATCGTGTCTGTCGTTGCTCCGTTTTCTACTGTCAAGATAGTCAATGTCCCTACAACCGCATTTTTCGAATTGCAACAGGGAGAAATGGAAGGTTTCGTCATGAAATATGCGTCGTCTGCGTCTTCGTATTGGAAAAGTATTCCTGGAAGAGATTTATTGTCCGACGCGAACCACGGTGGTTATTTGGGTGCTTTGATCAAGCATCTACTCTGCATCGATCGACTTCGAAAGCAATTAGTGTCGCCCGGTGATCCCGCGAAACAGCAATCGGATTTGACCGCGCTGCATCAAAGTCACGAGGCAGTTCTCAGAGCAGCGGCGCATTTGTTTAAGACGGTAAGCAATGATGCCCCATTCCCACGTGTGTTGTGGTGTGTGTGGCGATGTTCTAACAAACCACCTCTCTGTCTGTGGTGTTGTGTATGTTTGGGCGCTTCGGATGACAGAATTTACCACAAATCTTTGGAATCGCGCAATTCTCACAGCCATATACCGATGACGACGATGATGCAGTGTTTTCGACCGACGAAAATACCATTGAAGCACCAATTATCAGCAACACAGACGAGCACCATGTCCATGGCAAGCCATGCAGCAATATCTTGGACATTCTGGCCCCTTCGTTGCCGCGAGCGGTCGAAAAGGTCGGATTGATGGCATTCGGGTCGATCTTTTCCCTGGTTATCACGGTCGTCACCGACTTCGTGCAATCGTTGCTGCTAAACATTGAAACGGGCCCTAGCGAAGAAGTCCGATACGCTTGGAACATCTTGGATTCATTGTATCATAGCGAGTATCGAAATGTCCTTGTCCCATGCTTTTTCCGAGTGATGATTGTCAAAGCGGGTTTGCAAGCGCGTCGTATGGTCCGTAGCAGGTATGTCGTTTTTCTCTGGTTTTCTTGCGTTTCTTCACCATTCGTTTTGACTTTATCTGTACTCCCACTCCTCACCTCTTCTCCGGCCTCACAGCAAAGCTCGCTTCGGACATGATGTGGATCCCAATGCATGTCTGCACGTGTTCTCTTGGTTTTCTAAGCTACAAGAGGCGTACACCATTGCGTTGACGCACCCATTGATCAACTTATCCCCAGAATATGCTCGTGGCATCGTCGAGAAACTACGTGGAACCATCCAAGCATTGGGACACTCGGCCTTTGCGAATGAATTGATCGGCAGCTACTATAAGGAAATCGTGATTCATGACGATCGCAGTCATGGCCTGCTGTCCTTGCTGAACAAACACGTTCTGGATCCTTTCAATCGCTTTGCGGCCACCACCAAGAACGTTCGTCGTTGGTTGCGGCAACTGTCCACCGTCTGTAGCACCGAAGGCTTAGAACAATTGGAACAAATCTGGCGATCTGTGTTGGAACGTCATGCCTATGACCAAATGATGTCGTTGAGCAATGCTCTGCGTGCAATGATTGGCGTCGACATGTTTGACGAAGCCAAGGCGATGTGTAAAGGGATACACAGCATTTTGGATCAATTGCGGACAGCCACCAGGGTGGATATGAGTCTTGGTGGTGTCTGTTACATGACCGCGGACTTTGCTGTGGACAATGCCTTCCGTCGATTGCCTCGAGAGACATCTATCGCCATCGCCCGTAGTCTCTGCGTCTATCTCTCGTCTTTTGTGGATGATTCGTTCCCACGAGAAACTCCACGATTGTTTGCCGCGCGAGAAACGATGGATGATGTGTTGGACCTGGTCGACGTCCTGTTTCATCGCAATCCCGGCGAATTCCAACATTTCTATGAAATTCTACTCGCACGTAGATTGGTGAAGTGTCGTGCGGTATCGCAACGGTTGGAAATGAACCTCTTGAAACAAGTTCCACCGGTCGTGAAGGGTGATTTGATGTTGCACGATATTGCCCAATCGGCGCGTTATACGGCGGAGTTACGAGCATATTTGTTGCAGAAAATGGACCGAGATGCGGTGGTTTTCACAAACGATGTCGTCGATTTGATGCTACGCGAGCGCCATTTCGCATTGCACATTCTCACTGCGACGGTTTGGCCTTCGTTCTTGGTGTCACCTTTGCAGTACGCGTCGCTGCGGTTACCACCCTTACTTCAAACGGTGAAAGACGAGTTCTTTGCGTGGACGACAGCGAATACTGCGACTGCTGCTTCTTCAACAGCCACCGCCACGGCTGCAATGACGACTGCGGCATCGTCTTCTTCGTCGTTGTCATCGCCGGGACGTGTGAGGCATCGTGCGTTTCAAGTGCATGGCAGCTCAGAAAATCCCACACGTATCAATGGCGTATACGTAGCAACGGATCAATTCAAAGATGGATGGCCTATCTATGCTGTACAAGGCGGTAGCCATCCCACCGGCAGCATTTTAGAGTATTCTGCGTCGTCGAGTAGTTGGCAAATCAAGCGACGTGTAGACCAGGGGAACAACACCGGTCTGGCGTATTGCAAAGTCCCACGCGGCTGCTCTCCCGTGGGTACGACCGGACGTACGTGGTTTGCCTGGCGAAAGGACTTGAAACAATGGGTGATGGACACGATAAGTGTGTCCGACTACGAAGACTTGCACCTGAAACAACGATCGCTATGGCACAGTGCGACTGGATATGGGGACGAGGATCATCGTCCAGCGGCGGCTACAGCGGCGAAGCGGTATGTTTGGTGTCATGGTGCTGGCACTGTGACGCTGATGGCTCACGTCGAGACTATCCGACGTCATGTTGGCGATGCCATCGACCACCGCATCGTCTATTTGTCTATGGGAGAGCCACAAGCCAGTCTGTTGATGTTGTTCAACCATTGTCGGCAAGCAGCAGGAGATGGTGAAGATGCAGTTGGTGCAACAGCGGCGCATCATCACCATCATCTGCACCGAACCTTGACAGTAGCAACCATTGCGCAGCAATTGAATATTGCGGGAGCCGAATTGAATGCATTGTTGGCGTCGTTGACTTCTCCGGAGTATCCGCTCGTCGCCATTGAGGCTCGTGGAGCTGCCATCCACGCCGATGCCTCTCACTGCTGCAGTAGCCATACGATGAGCTATAACAAGGAAGACACAGTATCATTGAATCTAGCTGCCTTTGAAGCCCTCTGTTGCCAGGTTCCGTATCATGGCGCGGAGGATGCCAACGGAAGCGGTTTCAATGACGCGTCATCGTTGCCGGTCATCCATTTGCCGTCGATTATCATCGATTCGTCGTCCTCGGAATCGCATCTGATGCACAGCGACTACATGGTCGTGCAGGAATGGCGAAACGACAAAATCGATGCGTGTATCGTGCGCGTGTTGAAAGAGACGATGCGCGAGAAATCGGGTGAATTTCCTGCATCGCTACGCAGTGCGGCCGATGAGTTGGTGGCGTTGTCGATGGATACATTGTGTATGCATGTGCGCCACAGGCTACGGAGTGAAGGAGACATTGCGATGGAAGTCATCATCAAACGATGTGAGCGGTTGGTCTCGGTGGGAGTGATTGACAAGTTACATGGGAACAAGGACACGATGCGGTCGGTAGCGTACTGTTACTGCAGCGATGGCAGTGGTCTAGGACCAGCGGCATCCTCTTCAACGTCGTCGATGGGTGACAGCGCTGGCGGTGGAGGTGGAGGTGGAGGTGGAATGGGCCCGAACAAGCCCATGACCGCTACCGGTTCGAAAGTATCCGGCGCAGAACTCTTCGATCACTTACGCATCGTGTTACACATCAAATCGTCGGAACTGTTGGACGGTGGCCGGGGAATATCGTCGCCGTTGTTTCATGTGAAGTTCTTAGCGTGGATGGTCTCTGCCAAATGCGATTTATCCATTGCGGCAGCGAACAACCACACGAAACCGAAGCAACAACAGCAGACACAACCTCGTCGTCAACATCCCATTGCCAACCCATTGGAAGCGACGTTGAAATTGCTCGTGAACGTGGTGGATTCGTTGATGTTGCAAGTCAATGCCGCCAAGTTGCAGTTTCTCACGGCGTTTCCCGGGGTGTTTCGGACGCGTCGATTGGAAGACATTTTCCAGAAACTACCTGGGTGGCAGACGTTCTTCCAGGCGCTGGAGCAAGCGACGTCGACTCCTGCGTCCACGGCTATTGGCAGTGGCAGTGCAGCAGCACACGTCGACGCACCTGCTGATGTCGTCCTCGCGTCAATATTTGAGCCCGGTAAACGCCCGGAAGACTCGCCATTGTTGATGACGCTGGCCATGGGCATGAACAAAATCCTGTGTCAGTTTCTGCCGTTGGAAGTCTTACGCGCGTTGCTCGAGCAGTTTCTAGCCAACGTCGATGATGCACACGACGAGAAACATGCGACGGTGAATCTTCTCCGTGATACACCGTGGGCGACCTGGGTCATGCCCACCGACAACTGTGAAATCGTGCACGATCTAACCCAGAATCTGGCCTTCAACGAACCTCGTCAACGGTTATTGCACGAAATGGATCGTTGGTGGACGCATCCGGTGGCCGTCGTCACCGAAGACGTCTGGACACGTCTGGGGATCAGTATGCACACCGTTCGCCAGGTATTGCGCCTGCAGCAGCAACAACACCAATACCCGGACAGTGCGATGGCTGGAACACCTGCGTCAGGAGGAGGAAAACCATCTTGGCACCAACCGTTACGTTCGAAGCC
Organism: Poteriospumella lacustris; assembly: GCA_008000375.1. Taxonomy (NCBI): domain Eukaryota; class Chrysophyceae; order Chromulinales; family Dinobryaceae; genus Poteriospumella; species Poteriospumella lacustris. The sequence continues at coordinate 37,311 of SMOI01000011.1, forward strand.
GTTTCCGGGTGAATTTCCCGTACCACCATTGTCTTCGCAGGGTGTCTCTGGTGGCAGTGGTGGGGGTGGTTCACCTGCGGTGGGTTTATACATGAGTCCCTTGCTATCGTTGGACGGTTCGACGACATTGGGCACCTCGCCCACTCTTCGCAAGTGGAAATCAGCGGTAGCATCGGCATCGTCGCCTATGGGCACCGATGGTGGTCGCCATAGCAACAGCAGCTACGGCAGCAACAGCCGCAACTGTTTCACACCGGTGCCTTCGTCCGATTCGGAATCTGTCCCCATCACCCTCGAGACCTTCTCTGCCATTCTGTTCACCCACGTGACGGAACAACTGCATATCACACCGGACAAGCGATGGGAACGGATGTGTAAAGAGGTGGATTGTTCGCTGGCATCCATCTTGCATCATTTGTACTTCAACGTCCTCGTCGATGGCATGGCCAAGGTCTTAAACGTCTCGTTACCGTTCGCGGAAGACTATTTACACGACGAAGACAGTGGAAATATCGCCAATACCCAAGAGACCGGGAACCCTGACGACGCAGCGATGATGACGACGGCGGCAATGGGAATGGTGGAAGAGGAGTTAGAAGATATGATTCCGTGTGAGTTCTGCGCGGACAGTATTCCCGTGAGTATCTTCGAAGTGCATGTACTGGCCTGTCAACGCGGCTTGCCATTGCCTGCTCCACAACAGTTGGCTCATGTGGCTCGCACTGCAGGACCGGATGTGGCTGTTCAACGTGTCGCAGAATGGTTGCGACGAGTGTTAGAACATCCCGGAGAACTGGAAGCCGCCGGTGCAAACGTGTGGATTCGTGAGGGAGACGTGCCGATGCGCGGCGGACAAGGTACCACTGCCGCAACAGCCGGTGGTGCCACTGCTGCGTCGATGATTGATGTCGTTGCTACGGCTGCGGCTGCGGCTGCCGCGGACGGAGAGGCACCGATTACGCTTACGCGACCGCAGGCCGATAGCCCCCTGGCATTGCTGTTCTACCGCGCCGTCGTCGATCATCTCTTGCGAACCGCCGCCATGGCGGCAGCACCACCGATCGTTCTGTCTCCGAACAGCAGCAGTACCGCTGTCGATCGTGGTAGCCTCGTCTTCCCATCCACGTCGCCTACCCCCGGTCCTAACAGCTCTTCGTCCGACCAAGCTGGCTCGATTCGTGCGTTCACGCCACCACCACCGGGTGTCGTCGTTCCTGCGACCGCCACGGCGCAATCGCCGCCATCCGGTCGTCTCCCGGCCACCGCTACCGCTACCGCTACCACTGCCGCTGCCATGACCGGGTATTACACGCTCGACGTGACGTTTCAAGAAATCATGGACGACCTGTTCCACCTGCTCGATCGGGACAAAGACGGCGTCTTGTCGGCGATCGATTTCACCGACAATCCGCGTCAATTGCTGAACTCCTTCGATGCAATCAACCCGTTCTTGCTCTACGGCGACAAGGAGAAGAAGCATCGATACAACGTCGATGCGCTGGTGATGACCACACCCT